>REGM01000547.1:49834-86292 GCA_004194415.1 Aurelia aurita | reverse complement strand
TGAAAATAAAAAGATACCATGAAGCCCAAGCTCCAAAAAAGCGAAACGCAGCGATCGCCAGCGATCGACGCCTTGTGGGCATGCGCAGTCCATATGCGGGTCGCCGCGGTTCGCCCAGTAGTTCAACTTGGTTGAAATTTTCAGCGATCGCCAGCGATTCGCTTTAATGGAGATTGGGCTTAAAAGCCTTGAGCAATTTTTGCTTTTTTAACCATTCCCTTCATCAACTTTTTATCTGCACTCTTATAAAGGTCAGTAGCGCTGTATTATCTTTGTCACTTCTGCAGATGTCATCAAGTATACATGGTGATTTCCCTGAGTTTCATAATTTGTGATAATTCTTTACATTTTCATGTATTTGCATTACTTTTTGTTCACGCCTGCACCTCTAAACGATTTCTGCAGGTACACCATCCTTTTAGTGCATTTTCTATTTGATGCTAGATGTAATCATTTTACCTTGTAGACTATAAATTGCTTGGAAACAGAAGATGTCTCGTGAGTAGTTGCACGTTGATGTAGCTTTTCGTGATTCTGGTACCATTTCAGATGTATTCATCTTTGTGGCTAAGTGACACAAAATGTCCCATGTGGGTAAACTTTTAAGTTCAATTTTCTTGTGTAACTTCCTACACGTACCAGTTTGGATCCGATCCCACCCATTTACACGAGACCTGTTTGGGATCGGATCCAATTGGGATCACTTTCAAAAGTGATCCCATTTAGGGGAAGGGGGCAAATATTTGTGAATGTCTACCTCGTCATTTTGCGTATCAAGTAAAAGCAAGGGCCTGCCTGTACGCTAGAATATGTCAAACTTGCTTAGCTTTGCACGATCCGCCATTACTGTTTGCTGTGGTTGTTTGTCCTGCTATCGTTAACATATAATTCTCCATGTTGCTTGACGGACCAACACTGTCCGATGCACGATAAACTGTACGATAACAGCTTTGTCTGATAGAATTAAACTAATCATCCTTCAATTGATTTTGCGCAAAATTCTGTTTGATTGCGGTTTCACAGTAAGATATATAGCAACAACTGTTGTCAGTGGTTCATATGTATGTCATTTTAAAGTTTGACCAATCCGTGGCTTTTTCATCTTCTAGTTAAAGTGTATCATTGAACGATATATTAATTAGGCAAATAAAATATGGTAGGGTAGCAGCAGGGAAAGTGGGCAAACCTTTGGCAAGTCTGATATACAAACGAAATAAATAATAAAATAATGTAATGTATGTAATGTAATATCGATTTCATGTTTCAAAACGAGTCTTCCTCCAACGCTGCAAGGCTATTGCGGGGGTGAATGTAAATCTATGTAAACAACGTATTGTGATCACACAATCATGAAACGTCAAAGGCATACAACATTAATATCTCTCTTGTTTTGTGGAATGTTTAGTTGTCTGATTTCAGTTGTGGTCTCAAAACAACTTTCCATGGGTAATTGAATCTTCAATTCAAAGTGAACAAACAATTGCAATGCCAATAGAACCACAAAAGGCCTGTTACTAGCACCCTGGGGAATGTCTTCGCAGTACAGTGGAGGGTGCCCAGTACAGTGGAGGGATATCATGAAGTACTGTGGAGGGCTATAATGCAGTACAGTGGAGGGTGCAGAGTACAGTGGAGGGCTATCATGCAGTACAGTGGAGGGTGCAAGTACAGTGGAGAACTCTGAGTACTGAAAATCTGATAATTTGAAGAAACTGTAAGTACTGGCTCAAATTCTTAGTTTCTTGTAAAAAATATGTGTATTTGCTTATTTAGAATCAAAGAACTCTTGAAGAGGCTCTCGAGACTTTATTATTCAAAAGAAAGTAAGAACAGATTTATCATTAAATAGTAAATATTACCTGAATATGGTGCCACTCTCTGTATCTTCTGTGTTGTCGTTTTCTGTGTCCATGGAATGAGACAGGTGTATATGTACGGTCCGTGTATACCGTGTAGCTATCTGTGTTTGCCTGAGCTGATGACGCGAATTCTGAAAATTTGTTTTTATGGTAGAGCTTTTCGAGTCTTCTAACCCTACCAATTGTTGTAGAATGTTCTTTTGTGTTGGATCTAATTTCGTTGTTGGTGTTATTTTGGTTTTTTGGGTTTTCTCTTTTGTGTTGTTAATAGTTTTTATTCTTGTCGCGTTTGTTTGTATTAGAGATGTGGGCGGNGGAGGGATATCATGAAGTACTGTGGGGGGCTATAATGCAGTACAGTGGAGGGTGCGGAGTACAGTGGAGGGCTATCATGCAGTACAGTGGAGGGTGCAAGTACAGTGGAGAACTCTGAGTACTGAAAATCTGATAATTTGAAGAAACTGTAAGTACTGGCTCAAATTCTTAGTTTCTTGTAAAAAATATGTGTATTTGCTTATTTAGAATCAAAGAACTCTTGAAGAGGCTCTCGAGACTTTATTATTCAAAAGAAAGTAAGAACAGATTTATCATTAAATAGTAAATATTACCTGAATATGGTGCCACTCTCTGTATTTTCTGTGTTGTCGTTTTCTGTGTCCATGGAATGAGACAGGTGTATATGTACGGTCCGTGTATACCGTGTAGCTATCTGTGTTTGCCTGATCAGCTCTGTTTTTTGTACAAAAATTTTTGTGTATTTCACTGGCCTTCCGAAATCCCTCCATTCGTTTCATTTTTTCTATTTCTTCAATTTTTTCTTTTGGTATATTTTTTTAAAGTTTTTTTAAATACAACGATGTACGGTAGTTTCTTGTTAATTCTATAAATTGATTTCTTTGTATGTTCCGTTTTCCATTGCATGCGATAACAGCAATTTGAGTCAATTCTAAAACAGTTGAAAGTAGTAAGCCAAACATGATAGTTTGCGTTGTTATTCCTAACATAACAAAAGGCCCTGGGTACAAGGTTGCTGTATTATGATATAGTTGAGTAGATTTATTCATAAATGCAGTTCTTACGTGATTTAAACTATTCAATTATTTTTATTTTCCTAGTTTCTCTCCTTTTCCTGATATCATTGCTTATTGTATGGTTGGATCTTCTGTTGTTGTAGTATTGCCTAAGCCTGGCATGTGGAATTGGATCACCTGATACGCCGATAAACAGTACCAAAAATATAGCCACTCAGATATTGTATGATGTTGAGTTATTTGGATGTAAAGGGGACAGGACGACTGCAAGCAAGACTACCCTCTTTGTCAGTTGCACCAGTTAGATGTGCCAAAACATGGCTTTCCATTTCAAACCTAAAATTATTGAGCCCCTCAGGGAAAGGTTCTTGAAAACTATCTCCTCAGAGGACACACATTTGTAAAAATCTGGGTAGAACTTCTCAGCATTTCTCTTGAAATTACCAACCACATCTCTGACATACTGATAAGAACAGGCTGCATCATCAAAAGTCACTTTATAGTGCTTAATGATGAGATCCATCACCTTCTTCTCTCTGTTGTTAAGTCTTCCATAGCCTCACCCTCATCTGTAATGATGGCAGGAACCCTAGAAAATTGATACCATAATTCCTTCGTTATTAGGCCTAGTAGCAGGACCATTCTCATTTTCTTTCTTCTCTTTCTTTTGCTTTGTTTTCCAGATTTTCTACCGCAGTTCACAACAACAAAAAGCACCATTTTCGTTTTCTTATACAGCCACAACGACAAATTGGGTAGACATAAAGAGATGCAATATTCATCCTTCTTCAAGTTAATTGCAATATTTAGGGTCTGTCTATGAATTTGCAAATGTTTCTTCTGCCTCATCCGTTATTAAGCAAATAAATCTTTCCCTTGGCATGAAATTTAGGCCAATTCTTGACATCAAACTTTTGCTGTTAACCCTTTTCTACATGAGGGGCAAAAGAGACTTCTTCTAATTGCTCTTAAACAAGACGTGATAAAAGACTAAAACCAATATGACTTTTAACCCTATTAATACCAGGCTTTTTGTACCCTTGTAGTACCGGGGGCCTTGTAGGCCAATTCTTTCTGCATTGTTTTGAAACTTAGGCCTGCCGCTAAAGTTAGGACTCTCTGTAGAAATGGGCAAGTGAGAGGATCTACTAATAGTCCTTGTGAGAATTCAACGTTGTAAATTGATTGCTTTGGTTTAATTGCATTTTTGCATACCCCTTTCATAATTTATATCGCCCCTACCCCTTCCCCGTCCCACATCCCAACCCACCTGTATCTCCCTCCTTATCTCTATCAAAACGTCCCTTATAAGTTCTGCCCTACTGTCCCTTTCCATCCTCCTTGCTTCTCTTCTTACTTTTTCGTCTCTGTCCCAGCGATCTGGTATTGCGATGATTTTTCAGTTGGCGAATTGCAACCAGATATGATTGGTCGC
Source organism: Aurelia aurita (assembly GCA_004194415.1). Classification (NCBI taxonomy): domain Eukaryota; kingdom Metazoa; phylum Cnidaria; class Scyphozoa; order Semaeostomeae; family Ulmaridae; genus Aurelia; species Aurelia aurita. Next base: position 81,967 of record REGM01000547.1, on the reverse strand, counting down.
CCTGGTATGCCTTCTTTGTGTAGTTTTGGTAGTGGGTAAAACACAGGTGTTCTGACATTACTACTAGGTTCTAGGAATTCAAATGTATCAATTGTGATGAGTTTTCCATTGTATAAATGCGCGAGAAAGGTTTCTATTTGATATGCTGTTTCAGCAGTGTGGTTGTGGGAGGTTTCCCTGTAGTATTTTATGTCGCTTAGTTGTCTATGTGCCTCTGCGAGGTACGAGCCAACAGTGAGAATGGTTAACTTTCCGCCCTTGTCAGCTTTCCGAAATATCACATTTTTCATCAATTGTAGTTGGAAAATTGCTTCCTTTTCGGATAGTGTGAGGCTTTCATCCTGAATTTTGCAGTTGTTGTGCAATTGTATTAAATCTTGATGAACAGCCTTGCAGTATTCCACAAGTGGCTGGTATTCGACCTCTGGTGGACACCAGGCCGACTTGATTTGAAATGTGGTGTTTTTTCGTTTTAGATCAGGTCGGGTTGCAAAGAAATAATGCGTATGCATCTTGCTTTTAGATTCTGTAAAGGATCGCTCCATTTTGTTAAGCTTTATTATTGTTTTGGGTATTTGTACGAAGCTAACGCCCTTGTTAAGGACACTTGTCTGTGCCTCACTAACGGTGACGCCCGCAAGGTTTACTATTTTATCGATTAGTTTTGCTTGTTTCGTAATTTTGTTGTATAAATTTGTCCGTAGTGAATTTGTTCTTTGTTTCTTTTCTGATTTGTATTTTCTAATTTTCCGTTTTTGTCCTGCTATTATGCGGAGTGATGGTATATCATATTGTTGTGTTATTTGATTAGAGCTCTTGTTTGTGTTACCTGTTGGAAAGGTATAGTGTGGTTGTAACGGTTGCCATACAGTAGAAATCTTAGACGACAACAGCCTTAATGTAGAACTACAGAGAGGCAGACTCAGTATACACTAAAGAAACAAGCAAAGATACTAGAAATTAGGAGCATAATAAGTAAATGGTTGCTATAAAGGCTATACGATAAATTTGTTCACTTTTCAATATTATAGTTATTTTTAAGACAATGAAATTTGTTCACTTTTCAATATTATAGGTATTATAAACGTGTATTATGTTCATTGTCTTTGTTTTTTGCGTCATCAGCTCTGTTTTCTGTTTTGTTTGGGCCGCCCGCACCTTTTTTTACCGTTTGGTCTTTTGGCAATGAATTTCTCCACTGCCATTTGTTTGCAGTGACTTTTTATGATATCAAGCTCTGGTGCATTGTCGTAAACCATCTCAGCTCGCTGTAGATGGTTCTCGATGTTTGTCGTTGCTTCTTCTGATTTTTCTTCATGGTGTTTTGCAAGTATTTGACACAGTCCTATTTTGAAGGTCTGTTTCAGTTTTTTATGGTCATCGTGGTTTTCGTTTGAAAAGTCATTGGTGTATGACACATCTGTGTGGGGGTATGTGAAATTAGGTTGTTTTTGTTTTGTGCAGTGTCTTGCGAATTCTGACAATTTGTTTTTATGGTAGAGCTTTTCGAGTCTTCTAACCCTACCAATTGTTGTAGAATGTTCTTTTGTGTTGGATCTAATTTCGTTGTTGGTGTTATTTTGGTTTTTTGGGTTTTCTCTTTTGTGTTGTTAATAGTTTTTATTCTTGTCGCGTTTGTTTGTATTAGAGATGTGGGCGGTATGATGGTGTTTTCTTGTTCTTGTTCTTTTGTTGTTTTAGATGTTGTTGCGAAGGGTGGCTGGGGTTTTCTTGCTTTTTTCTCATTTGCACTATTTTTTGGCTTAGTGGAGTCTTGTCTAACCACCTATTCACTTGGTTATTAAATTTTTTCATTGAGTATTTTGGTAGTAAATGTTCTTATTTTAAGAACAAAAGTACCAATTTCTCTCTTAGCGATTATTCACTTGGTTAATAAATTTTTTCATTGAGTATTTTGGTAGTAAATGTTCTTATTTTAAGAACAAAAGTACCAATTTCTCCCTTAGCGATTATTCACTTGGTTAATAAATTTTTTCATTGAGTATTTTGGTAGTAAATGTTCTTATTTTAAGAACAAAAGTACCAATTTCTCTCTTAGCGATTATTCACTTGGTTAGTCTTTTCCAAGCTAATACTGCCATTTTTGGGACTGTTAACAGACACTTCGACCCTTTGTAAAAAATTTTGGTTCTTCGTTGATTCATGCCTATTCGAGGTGTCGTTTTTCATTAACCCAAAGCAGCTATTCCTGTTAACTTTTTTATGGAGCTGCGTATTGCATAACAGAAAAGGGTATACATCTATGATTTATATTGTAGCTTAATATTGGCCAGAAACCCTAACGTTTTCAACGTTTTGTGGTTTGGAATTATGGCACCATATGTTCGTATTTTAGGATGAAAATACCAAATCTTAAGGTACCAAGAAAGCAATTTGGTAATGGTAGAAAGAGACAAAATCTTAATAATTATGCTCTTTAAATCGTTAGTAGTAGAACGATATAGAAAATGCAGCAAAAATGATCCTGTTTTAATACAATTGCTTCTCCTACGATTTGAGACGTACATAATAAATACAGACTAACCGCACGCCGGATGAGACTAGCTCATCGGGTACTCACAGAAATTCATTTTTATCTAGGTTTCACTCCATCACATATGTAGTAGAATTAAATTCAAACCAAAGCAAGGATTAGCAAATAATCATTACATGGTAAGAAATTCCTCAAAAATATATAACTGTCTCCCCCTATGGGTTCTTCAGAAACAATATTATCGTCTAACGATAGTTAGCACCGAATAGTTCTATTAGTCTAAGAAGTTTCCACTTTATTGACCTTACAGGATTCTAGCTTTGAGGAATTAGTATTGCATGCAAACATTACACTACATAAGAAAAGGCATATTATCTGTTATTATAATATGATATGAATCCGAAATGATTGTGCAATACGGTAAAAAACTGGTAATAACAAAAACTAAATTTACAACAAATGTCATGCATTTGGGCAAAAGTCCCTTGACGAATACCCTTACAGTACAGGCCTTGCGCTCATTAACATGACAGGAATTCTCAATAATTCTTAAGAATTCCTCACATTCCGATAAGAACTTTTGAGTCATACGAAAGACTGCAAATTTGTTTAAACAAGAATTATTAAGAAATTCTTGAGAATTCGTAGGCAGGAAAACCATGTTAACGTACGCAATGCTTGTACTGTATACCGTTCTTGATATAAAAAAGAAAATATCGTCATATATATATACTTTTCATATTAAACTATTGTAAAAGAATTTCTCTCGCCTATCTGATGGTATTTTTAAAACAAGCACTTATGACTATTTCCGGCTTTTTCTGTAGTAGGTTAAAAAGTCTAAATTTCAAGTTGTAGATTATTAAAAGTATCATGTTCTCAAATGCGGGTTGCATATGCAAAGCATTTTTACATGCAAGTGTCACAGTATCTAAGGCCGGTCACTTTTGCATTCGGAAATTTTTTGTTATTTACTTAGGATCTTAGTTCTTGCTCTACTAAAAGGAATGTATAGATTCAACGGATATATGAAAAGGACGAATTTTACTCCTTGAGATCACTTTCGCTTTGTAGCAAAAATGCTTTTTGGTTTCGTAACCCACCAGCAACTGATTTCAATTAAGGCGCGACAATTCAGACTCGCCAGCAATATTATAATAATTATGACATAATGTCTTCCAAAGGTGCAATGGTTTACCTACAAGTAATATCTAAGTCAGTTTTCGGCAATGTCCATCTTGGATTTCACCTGACAGTTACTATACCAAAGAAGGAGTCGGCAATGGTTTACGAAGTTCCCAGCATTCATATAACTCAATTGGCTTTTTACACGTTTCAGTCTTGCATTTCTTTGTTCGTTTATCTGGCTGTTTACCTTCTCGTATTGTGGGTACAGAGCTAGATTATAGCTATCTGCACATGCTGCAAAGAATAAACAAAAAGTGTAAGCATCGAATTAAATGTAATGGCAAAAGCTGGTCGTTTATTCTTGTCACCTATTTCAGTAGAGATGACTAACTCTCGTGCACCAAAAATATGAATGATCTCATTAGATAATCTCAAACAGACTCTAACCAGACTCAAATAAAAGATATTACCTTTATGGTTCTTCCAATGAAAGCGATCCACAAAAAATGATGTGTGTTTGAAGAAGCCAGGATCACGACCCAGACAGTAGCTATGTAACTTACAGCAGTTGTCATAAATGATTGTACTTGGGGCTGTCAAGACAAGAAAAGGAGAAACTAAGGACCATAAAGTGAACATACTCTAACTACAGGGAAATAAACTATAAGCTCAATTGCGAACTAAGTTTCTACGAATGACCCTGGAAAACCTAACTAAGGAAGAAAAGAGCTCAACAGGATGGGTAATAATGTGTAATAGATCTTTCACTCATTCTACAGAAGTCTGGATCAAGGGGAATTTTTTTTACATATTTTGTTAGAAATCTGACGAAGCTTTTCAAATTTTGACCACAGTGATCTATAACACCACTAAATCAAACCTTTGGAATAAAACATGCATGAAATATCGCTCGATCCTGACTCTTCTGTAATTAAAAGGTATATTCAGAAGAATACATGTATAATTTTGTGTTCCATAAATCACCTGAGAGTTCTGTTCACCCTCTCTTTGAGCCTCAGAGGATGCTAGAGGATCTTACAAGTTTGCTGTTGCCAATTGCCTGCTACCTGTAATTATACGATACACGAAGTGTGGTCACATCGAAAGAAAAAACTTGGACACTACTTCGCTCAGCTTCTAAGTTTTCCTAAAACCTTCAGGTAGAAGTAAATAATCATATATACGATCACATTGAACTGCCACTATCAGTGCATGGTCTTTTTCATAACCGACAAATTAGAATATACTTGAAGCGCACATCGTAAGCGTTTTATACCAAGTAAAACAAAATTCTATTAGGAAGATGAGAGTGCTGATCAAAATGTCTATGCTACAAACCTTTAGGATATCTTGTTCGAAAGATCGTAAAAGGAACGTTCGGGGACTCTTGAGCACTCATCACGTCGAACCCATAGCATATATCTAGGGATAAAAAGATAGTAACTGAGCAACTACCGGGTGAGTCAATAAAAACAATCCCCGTTTGAAAGGCCACTGCTCCCTGGATATCGAGGCAATAATATTGGCAAATATATTATTTAATTATGAACATGTTCAAATATATCTTAAAATTTACCTGACTGAAATCGACCACTCCGTTCTGAAATTATCGGGGATTTTCTTGAGAAGGCCCCTTCAAGAAACCTTCAATAACGGCAAAAAATCACGATCAAATTTTCCAAATATTTCTGCCTTCAGCAATCCAGGGAGCAGTGGCCTTTCAAACGGGGGTTGTTTTCATTGACTCACCCGGTATAAAACAACAGATTCTGTTATATCCTGGATTGTCATCCTCTTCACTGAATAAAACGTGTCCAAACACCTCTGCAGCGTGTGACAGGCCATTGGAAAGGAGCTAAGTGTAGTTGGCATAAAGTTGACATCAGCTTCAAGATATCAATTAAAATCGTATAACCGCACATCTTCTGTCCTGACTGCCAAATCTAATAGCAATAGATTTAAAGGACGGACACCTAACCATTTTGATAAAATTATTCTTCAGTGATATTCGAGCAGAACGAAATACGAACACTGCACTGATGCAAATCTTAAGCTAAGCATATTTTAGAATACTGGCTGACAAATTTAAACCGATACTTTCAACGTCGAAACTCACTGATGATCATGATGAATTAACGCACAAACTAAAGAAACACAACAAACCATGGTCACAATATAAGGTGAAAATTCCAGGTGTCAGAGAAGGGTGACCACGGTAATCCTTATTGCACTCCTGGCTTCTATCTTTCTTCTGACTGGAACTAATCAGATCCTGCTTGTATAAGCCTCGTACATTGATGCTTGTCCAGTTGGGAAGGAACGAAAATTTGTTGCCCACTTCTTCTGACAATGACGGTTCAAGGAGATGCGCATCTTGCTTGAAAGTGTTTTGTAGTTTTCTCTCAAGTTTTTCAAATATAGNTGACTGGAACTAATCAGATCCTGCTTGTATAAGCCTCGTACATTGATGCTTGTCCAGTTGGGAAGGAACGAAAATTTGTTGCCCACTTCTTCTGACAATGACGGTTCAAGGAGATGCGCATCTTGCTTGAAAGTGTTTTGTAGTTTTCTCTCAAGTTTTTCAAATATAGCTACGAGTTCCTTCGGCACTATACCATCAGGTATCTCCACAAGGGCGTTAAACAATATCGGTGAATAGTTCTGCAACAGCTGAAGCTTTCCTGGATGTTTGCGAATTTCTAGACCAAGTTTGACTTCACTAATCAGTTGTAGAAATGCATCTGCGGGTGGAAAATAAGAGCAAACAGGAGATTCCGACACTAAACATTTAACCAACTTTAGAAGTGGATGTTGAATGAGGTCGGTCCGATGGAAATGTTGATGACACCAATCGAAAAAAGCACCGAGCGGTTGGCAATATTTGTGCAGCAACTCCTTCATTCTCTCAATGGTACATGCTTCTAGTTCATCCCCCTTGATGTATTGCTTCACAAGTTTACGAAGCTCTTTATTTGTTCCAAATGTTCTTTCTTCAAAACTGGTAAAACATAAAACGTAAAAAATAAGACCAAAAAGAGATCCTGATCTATAGAAAGAGGACAGTTTCAGCTGTTAATATGAAACGCTTACTTCAATATAACAATGATTTAGTTTAATGTTGTGATAGTTTAGTAATCGAGTTTGTAAAGCTTACGAGTAACATTAGGAGGGAAATCTGATCTATAGATTATGAAAGGACAACGTGCGTTTTGCAGGTCTCCTTGCCATATTACTTCCGTAATCATTAAAAAGACCCTGTATACTCTTCCTACAAAACAGCAAGTACTGATTAGGAAACCTACTTTATTACAAAACGGCTTGTGTGTTAATAGGAGACGAAGACAGCAAGCAGGTTTAGTTACTGTCTCTAGAATAATTTTAAATGCTCAACAAATAATCCTCATTATGCCATGTATCAATTACTTGAAAACCAGTGCAACCATCTTTATAGCAACTTCTTTGTGTTATCATAAATGTAAATCTAGATGAAGATATTTTTAAATATACTTATCTTCCACGAAAACAATTCACTGGCCCATAAGTCGTGGACAAAGCGGGACCCGGCATGAAGTTTCTTTTGAACCCTAGTGTTGTAGCATCACAAGTTATAACATCTGGATAAGGACCACAAATATCGCACGTAAAACCATCCTTGAAATCAATGTCGAGCAGGTTAAGAAATGAATACCAAGAAAATCTGAGTTGCTGGTAGTTAATGATGTTGTCAATTTGAGATCCTGATGCTGCGAAAGTTAGTTTCCACTTTTCATAGAATCCAATAAGGCTGCAACTAAAGTAATCAGAACTGATCTCAGAAAAAGTCATGTCTAGAATATCTTCTTATTTTGAAGAAATTTTAGAGAAGGAGAAATTTCTGAATTTCCCAATACACACTTTTATGGGTGGTAAATAATTCAAGTATCTAGTACTATGCTTGAAAAGAACTAACCAATGTTTCAAAAAATAAATTCCAGGATATTATCACAACGATGTAGTTGAAGACATTTTCTTATTATTTAGGATGAGGTACACTTACTAATAGACTGTAGTTCATACCGAAATTCAAGGATTCAATACCTAAGTGAAGAACGAAGGGGATAAGATTGAAGCATTTACACTAATAAACATCAACGGACATCCAGACAACATTTCATCCATTGCAAAATTTTTGAAACAAGTGTTAACAGCCGGCTGGAAATCAATTAGCTAAGGTTCCTCCCACTAACCCAGCGCCTCAAATTTCGTTTATTAAATATGTTTCTTCGTCCATAGTGTTTTTTGTTGCTTATAATTTAGATTTAGTTGTTATTTTTAGTTATAGAGACCATGTACCTCTGGTAAAGAGTCGTCGATTCAACATTGTCAACAGTGACTTAGATGAAATTATACAATAAAACATCATTCTTTCAAAAACTCAAAACAAGTAGGGCCTAAACAGAGAAATTTAGTTGTATAGTTACCTGCTTCCAGTAAGGAACAGATACATGTAATCCCGCAGAACATCGTGACCGATTAGGAATGAACCCATGTTTAAAATTCCTTCAGATGAGCCGCAATATTCCTTTGTGTATGTACACAGTGAACAGCGTCGTGAAATAACTGTCAAGATAATATGGTTGAAATTAAACCTAACCGGGATTATAAACATTACTCGGAAAAGTTGTATATCCATGAATCATTAAAAGACACTTTAAGAATTGCATTTTAAAAGCACGCAGAACGAGCAACTTATTTCACAATGTTGACTGCTCGGGGTAAAGTTAATATGTTGATGGTACCGGGAAGTGCCATTTTTAGGGTTGCCTTTTTTAAAGATTGTGAAATAATTTTCACACATTTACCAGAATTCCGAGTGCTTAAACTCTCTCATATTCTCAAAAATTTCCGACATTATGGGAACAAATGGCAAGTCTCAGCGGGTGAAATGGCAAATCATTCTGGCCGAGGTAGATTGCATAATCTCACAGGAGTTTCACACGAAATATGTGTATCAAAAAAAGCTAAAAGAAAATTCCAAAATGTTAAGTCTTTCCTCCTTTTTCCACTAAGAGAGGCTTTCTATGAAAACTTATATACTTGATGTACCTGTCACCATTACAACAGACGCCCACAACAAAAGTCTTTTGTACGGTACATCTTCAATGGACACAGCTGACAGTTCACTGTTGCAATTAGGGCATACACCGTCATCACAAGCGAGTAGCACTATCATGTCACTATCCAACTCAGTCCTGCCACTTGATAGCTTGTATATACTTTGCTGTTCCTGAGTTGTTTCCCATTCAATTTTTCCAGTTGAAACGGACCTTGGCACACGGCTTTGTATTTGCGAATTTTTGAATTGTGTTTTTTCCATTGCTAGCTCCACAAGAAAATCAGGAAGTTTATCCTCGTCTTCCTTCAACATATCAGTCACACAAGTTATGTGGATGCAAGAATGGCGATAAATTGTGCAAGAATAACAGACATAGCCTTTTCGATCAAATCCAACAACAGCATAATTTCTATTTTGTGGTTTAACTAAGATCAATCGTTCATTAGAAAAAGAAACTTCTTGAATGTCAGATAGATCCTAAAATGTAAATAAAACAGCCTTGAATGAGATATTGACAAGTTGTAAATCCTGTAAAAAGAAAAATAGTCAATAAAATGCCTCTTTTCAAGGGTTACCTAACCCTGATTATTCTAAGCGCATTCGTGCATTTGAAGCTTTGCATGAAAGTTTGTCAAGAATGACTTTAGACGATATAGGGAAAATTTCAGCTTAATTAGAAGTTGTGATTCAATCGCAAGTTCTTAACAAGATGAAATCTTTACGGAATCATCAAAATTGGTATGTACAATAGAACACAAAATCATACATATGACAAAAGCAAATTGAGTTGATAACAATTTCAGTAGACTTTATTACTGAGACAAATACACTGAATGATGAATCAATGAATTACAAGGCTGTTAATATACTATTTCACTGCTGTTGATATACCATTTAAATTGACCAATGTGGGAAATTGTCTTGCTTTGAATTCGTTTAATGAAACAACAAAGTTAAGGAATCAAGATCCAGTAACTTTAATTCATTAACGACAGATTTAAACAAATGATTTGTGGTACAGAATTTAAAAATAGCCTTAAATAACGGACTCATCATAATAAACCCACAAATGCAACATCAGACACTGTAATCTGTGGAAAGAAAGCTGTTAACTCCTAAATGAATAACAACCAAATGACAGATTTCAAATCTGTATTTGGAAGTACAAAAGCCTGCTATCAATTTGTGCAAGCTCGGCCTGCACAAATAATTTAGTTTTACTCCCAACCCACAAAGTTCAAGTATGCATAATTCTTTGTATTTTCCATATATTGTGCATTCATTTTGAGAAATTCCTCAAGTTGCTAAGTAAGCAAAGAAAGGCTAACATCGATGATAAAAAGTTTGTAATATGAATTGCTACACACCTTGCCATAGCCATGTTCAATGTCACCCACTGTAAGTAAAAAATTACAAGTAAGCAAATAGTACAAAGATGTATAAGTTTATAAAATGCTCTTGAATGAAATAATGATTATAGGATATCTTATAATCAATATTTCATTCATTATAGTTCTATATAAATACAATATTTAATAAGAACTGTTACAGCACTCACACTTTTACCAAGATCATGTCTATATAACCACCTATTTTACACCATTCCTATATTATCAATGATATCAAACAAATTCAGTTAAAATCTTACATACCCTTATCTTCCTCAAATGGATCTATGCAGTTCAATGAATCAGACATTTTGACAAGGTCGTAACAAACTTTGGTGTGAAGACACTCTGTAAACTGCTTCATTACAACTGTCCTGAATTCTAAATAAAAATAGAACAGTAGAGTGAACAAAGGAACTTGCATTACATTAAAACAGAATCAAGACTTAGTAGGTGAAATATTGGCTAAAGTACAGAGCCTGCACAATTAAAGTGAGATTAAGAGAGATAATCACAGCCATATGGTCATACATCTTGCTCTAAGAAGAAAGAACAAGTTCACAAGAAAAGATGGCTTAACTATAATATACAAAGCATATCAAAAGCAATTGTGACCNCCACCTATTTTACACCATTCCTATATTATCAATGATATCAAACAAATTCAGTTAAAATCTTACATACCCTTATCTTCCTCAAATGGATCTATGCAGTTCAATGAATCAGACATTTTGACAAGGTCGTAACAAACTTTGGTGTGAAGACACTCTGTAAACTGCTTCATTACAACTGTCCTGAATTCTAAATAAAAATAGAACAGTAGAGTGAACAAAGGAACTTGCATTACATTAAAACAGAATCAAGACTTAGTAGGTGAAATATTGGCTAAAGTACAGAGCCTGCACAATTAAAGTGAGATTAAGAGAGATAATCACAGCCATATGGTCATACATCTTGCTCTAAGAAGAAAGAACAAGTTCACAAGAAAAGATGGCTTAACTATAATATACAAAGCATATCAAAAGCAATTGTGACCACAATATGGAACAAACAATATTTAATTCAAAAACACTTCATATATATACATACCATTTCCATAAATATTTAGTTTCCTGTCTAGGTTTTTTACATATCTTTCTTGACTTGGATTGCAAGAGCAAGTTAGAATCCAGCATTGTTCATTGGCTAGTGTGAATATCCATCTTTCAGTTATACAAAAGTTGTGAATCTGATGGGTGTAAACAAAATTCGTTGAAAGACTCCATGATCTGTGATGTGCTTATTTCATGTTAGGCATGAATTAACATTCTATGCAAATATGAAGTGATCCTGGTTGTATAAATATTACAATACAGGCCTTGCACACATTAGCATGGATTCTTGAGAATTTTCAAAAATTCTCCACATTCTTATAACAATTGAAAAATAATATAAAAAAATCACTCCATAGAATTCTTGTACACTTTTTTTGGAAATCCTTTTATTTTCGCAAGAAATCTCTGAAATCCACTAGAAATCGTTTTTTTCTCTTAGAAATCTCATACACTTTTTAGGGAATGATACACCGCTCGCATCAAATGTCAGTAGCATGAGCACCACCTGATACAAGCTGGTATATATACATTAGAAACATAAAACATTATTTAGAAAGCCTGCCACTAAGAGTTCAATTTTAAATAGACGGCTAAGATCTCTTGGTAATGATTTCAAGGCTGATAAATGGTATAAGCGTTCCTATATTGAATAAGATAATTGTTTTCATTCATAGTTTCTTTCATTAAAATGATAAGGCATGGAATTTACCATAAGCTGCTTCAAGCTTTGATCAAAATTTTGAATCAAAAATTTCATGTGATGCACATCTATCTTCATGAAAGCTTTTGCTTGCAGAACTTGCAGCATGTACATGTCCTTTAAATCAAAGTCCAGCTGAAAATTGAAATAAAAAGATATCAAAACTGGAAAACAACATGAACAAACGGTATATACAATCAAATGTATGATAACATGCCAAGCCCTACAGTGGTTTTCAAACAACTTCTTGTGGTTGTGATTATTGAATATATATAGATTGTATATATACAGTATCTTAAAGTTTTAAAGATTGCAAGACATTAATACAGTAAAATACAATTTGAAGACCAAGGGAATCAGAGAACATGTTGGTGGAAAACTATCCTTGCGCATATTACAGTAAATCTTTTCCTGCCTGCCTACAAAATCTTAATATTCCTTGAGAAAATTTTCAAGTTCTTAAGAATGCTGGTTTAAAGACATTATAGTCTGTCATACTACTTGAGAACTCTTCTTAGGATGGGAAGAATTCTTGAAAATTCTTAAGAATTCTTAGGATGTAAATACTGTGCAGTAAATGCTAGACTCACCGCAACAGTGCTATGTAGCGTGCCTGCATCTTCATGTTCCATGCTGTCATCAATGGCATCATTCTGATCAAGCTCACCAAAATCTAAGCGAGTGTCCATTAGGCTGTCTACAAGAAAATAAACACTTGCTAGCTCAACTGATAGAATTGTAGATTAATAAGTATATAAAGTAGAAATATAATGTCTCTAGATTCACATCAGTGTGGTGGCTGCAACTTTGAAGATTACTGTTTCACAGCAAAATGATATCATCAATCAAAAAGACTTAAAGAGAGCCGCTCAATCAGCATCCTTTGCGGTCACGCTTTTCAGAGAATGTTGTCATATGAAAATGGCTACCGCAGTCGAAAGGCAACAAGCAAAGCAGGCGAAAGGATGCTGGTTGACTGGTGTTCTTTAAATTTAAAGACTTTTCATCAGAGGAGTTTCCTCTTGTATTATTCATACAGATGAAATGTCATGTGGCTGTATCAATTTGTGTTCGAAATCAGACTCGGGGTAAATGAAGCCATTACAAAGTATTGCGTCGCACTGGAATTTTGAGAGTGTCTAATTTATATATTGAAATAAATTAATTCAAGAAGCTTGGAAGCAGTTCACATCATTCATAAACTTTAGCGAATAGATAGGGGAAACTCGAAAAGAAAGGTTGACTTCAAAGAAGAGACAAACAAATTACAACTGACGGAGATTGTGGCACTATTTACAAAATTATCGGTGCAAAGGCAAGTTTTTCGCAACTTTCTTGGCCTAAATTTTTGTTTTGCTTTAGAAAAAAGCATGTTCCTGCAATTATTTAATTGCTTTAGGTCTGACTGACGATTGCTACAGTACCAACTGTATCCTTTCCCTATTCAAAATCGCGAGGCAGGATATAAGAGCGATTTTATGCAACTTTTTGCAAATTTCCTATAGAAATGCATATCAATTTTCTGAAGATTTACCCCAAAACAAGATGGCGTCGTGTTTTCAAAGCTGTTGTGACGTCATGTCGCCTGTATGAATACACCCATATGGAAAGAAAGGCCTGTGCGCCTGACATGTCCGGCGCACAGAGCACTTTGATTTCTATGGTTTTATACAGTTTCCTGCATATTTAATGCAAGAGTTTGCAGAATACCAGACTGGATCTTTAGCTGTGTGTGGAAGGGAACTTCTCTGCAAAATCTTTTTTCAAATAACAGGATCAATCATTCTTCAACTCAAACTATCTGGATCAGCACAGCAGAAGCGATTCCACTTCCAGTCCGGATGCGGGCCCTAATGCAGATACGCACACCTCTATAGGGTAGGGTTTTTAGTTAGGGTTTTTAGTTAGGATCAGTAGGGTTTTTAGTTAGGATCAGTATAGGCACAGGTGTGCGTATCTGCATTAGCGCCCGGATGCGGACAATGCCTGATCAAAATCCTAACCAGTTGCTGCATCTGCTACTAACAAGATAACCTTGGATCACTTACCAGCATCAGCAGAGTCATTATCTTGAGGTTCTTCAAGTATATCAAAATCTGAAGATACATCATCTTGATTTGGTGGCATGATCCATTTGCACTACTCCTCCTTATTCTTGGACTGGTTGTGGTTGGTGAACGATGATGAAACGCTTTTGGTTTCTTCTTTGTTCTCGAGACTTTGGCTGAGGAAACGAATGAATGTTTTGGAATCGGCTCATCAGCTCCAAGAATAAGAATTGGCAGACCATTTTCCGAATCTTTTACAGGCTCGTCATCAGATTGCTCACTTTCGGAGGTCATTCTCTTTCTCTGTGGTTCACTACCTACATCACAGCTAGAATTTTAGGCCCACTGCCATAAAGCAATTTACAATCTGCCTNATCTAGCCTGCGATCTACAAAAGGCAATCTCAATTAGTTATCTGTCTGTGAGAAGAATGCGTTATAATGATGCTAATTGGCTATTATCCCTCTCTTGAAACTGCAAGAAACTGTTATCTGGGTTTTGCCGTACGTTTATGGAGTAACAGTCCAATGTATCGATGCGAAAATGGTAAATTTGGATAGCTGAGAAGAAGGGGTTTCGAATGATACCTTGCAATTCAATTTCTACCTCGTAGTTTCGCTATTCCCCGAAAAGCCATTCCCCCATTCCATTCCCCTTTGTTTGAAGATGAACATTTTATTTCTTAATTTGTAACAAAAGTATAACAGTTATTGTCTAGCTACTTGGTGGAAAGATACCTCTAGAGCAGTACTATCCGATGCTATATTTGGCTCTTTTATATCCTGCATAACTTTTCTATTCCCCGAGCCATTCCATTCCCCCATTCCATTCCCTGGTGATTCCCCCATTCCATTCCCCTCTTTAGATATAGCCAAATATGGATCTCTATTTCTTTTCGGACAACAAACATTTGACGTTTCTCTGACAAAAAAACAGTTACAATAACACCAATAACAATGCAAGCCACCATTGTGTTCATGTTGAAGGCCAAACCAGCGGGGCTTGTACACCTTCCTGCATCATTGCGGTGGAAGGGGAATCCCCAGATGAGCAACGCTGAAATTAGGTCGAAAATTTGTTTACCTTCAGGAGGAGCAAGAGTTCAGCTCATTGTGCATATTCAAAGTAAGATCTGAAGAAGCGAATCTAATAGGTCTCAGGGGAACACATACCAATTTTGTAACTTCCATTCCTATTGTCTTATTTCTGACGGCGAGAGTACACAAACTGCTTGACCACATTGAAACTAGGCTGAATGCGTTTCTAATGGAGAAACACGGGAAAGTGCAATATTGCGTAATAAATATCACAGGTCTAACAAACAGTAACACTACTTTCACTTTAAGAAAAGACAGTTTGTCCAACTTTGTGAAACAGTAAAGATAAATCATCTCTACAAATGAAATTCCCAGTTGGCATAATACAATAATAGCAGCAGCATACAGTTTTGATTAAATTCTTCAGACTTTATTTTGAAAATGCTCAGTGAACAGAACTCTAGCTGGTCGCCATGATAAACGAATTTTTGACCCAATTTTAGTGCTGCTCATTCGGGGAGTCCCCCACCACCGACATAATGCAGGAAGGATTACAAACGTTTCTGGTTTGGCCTTTAACGTGAACATGAAATGTTATCGCTCATAACTCCATTTTCAGATATCTAATGCCTTCCCACGATATGCCAAACTGTAAGCTGAAATGCCTAGCAAGTAACTAGAATATATAGAAATTGCCAGGTTCAGTACTTTTTCTTTGTGTTTAGTCAAACGTCGGAACTTTTTTATGGGACACCCGGTAGAGTGAAAACTTTGTCTTCAATTATAATAGAACCAATGACATGAACGATTAACATCATCCAGCTCATCGCATAACTTTATATAATATCGAAGCCAAGAGGGAACACGCCTGGACCATGTCACTCAGATATCACATAGCTAGTATATATAGATCATAATTATGGCATGAACATGATGCTAACTGAAATTTGAACATATTAGTTTGTTATTTTGCAACTTTGTTGAATAGGTATAAAATACAATCAGATTTATATCAGGCATAAAATGTCAACTGAAAACTTGAACATTGTGTGCTATTTTGCAATTTTGTTGAGTAGGTATCAAATATCATCTACTTTATATATATCCAGAAAATGAGGTTGTAGTGTTAGTAATGGCAAATACTATTTTAGTGTGTAGTGATTCAGTGTAGAACATTGAAATCCTTGTCATTTGTCTTTGTTCAGAAGACAGACTTTGCTAGCATCCATGTATTTTTGTATCAAATGCCAATCATGTTTATTTACTTTGATTTTATTAAAGATGCAGTACAGCCAGAGCAAGGAAAGGTCCTTGTAAGCAACCATTTTGCAAAATATTTTTCAAGTCTATTCTTTTATCTTTTTAGCCCAATAATGAAAGATATCAACCAACAATGAAAGCAAACACACAATGACAGATATGTATTTTCTATTTTCATATTTTCTTTCTTTAAAATGTATACCAAACCTCACCCCCTTACCACCCTGTAAGTATTGAGAGGTGCGTTATTATATATGCATGTCACAGTACTTTATTGTAATTATAGAGGACCAGTTGCTGTTTTGATTCTTTTTGAAGTATGCTGTATCAACTTTGCCTTCAAATCTGTTGAATCATATTTTAACTTATTAATACTACTGTTTTTCTTGCAGCTTACCTCCTAGGATTATTTCTAGAGTTTGATTCATTTGGATTCCTTATGCAGGACTGTCAAATGTCATGAAAGCAGTCATCAAGAGGACTATCAACAATATCAACAATAAGATCTTCACAGCAGACATGCATGATGTTGTACAGGACTGCTTGACAATTTCTTTATAATGTACTGTACCAAACATCATTCAGTCTTAATTATACACATATTTATAGTATCAGCAGCCAAATATTACATGATTGCCTCTTTTTTGCCACTTGCTGACCAACAGCAATTCCTCACCTCTCATTAAAGGTTCAATTACTAAAGAAAAGACAAAACCAGACAAGGTCCCATGGCCATGTTTCTTTGAAACCCCCCTACGCTGCACTCTATGAATTATATTTATTGCTAGTTATTTACCTTACACTTATGCTGTCTAAAGGCCATAGGAAACCGGGCTCCAGTTTAGGGTTAGAAGTTAACCTCTCAATCAGCCCGTCTAAAGAGCGGACGAGACACTGCTCAAGTTTAGGGCTAGTTATTTACCTCTTGCTCAGCCCGTCTAAAGATGTCAGGAGGTACGGCTCCAGTTTACAACCGGAAATTTACATCACACTTAACCCGGCTAAGACCACTGCTCCAATTTAGGGCTAGTTATTTACCTTACACTTAACCCGTCTAAAGGCCAGAGGAAATCGGGCTCCAGTTTAGGGTTAGAAATTAACCTCTAAATCACCACATCTACAGAGCGGACGAGACACTGCTCAAGTTTAGGGCTACTTATTTACCTCTTGATCAGCCCGTCTAAAGATGTGAGGAGGTACGGCTCCAGTTTACAATCAGAAATCTACATCACACTTAACCCGTCTAAGACCGCAGCCCATCTAAAGAGCCGAGGAGACAGCGGTCAAATTTACGGCAAGTTATTTACGTCTCGCTCAGCTCTTATAAGGAGCCAAGGAGACAAGGCTCTAATCTACGGCTAGAAATTGACCTTACACTTGATACCAGTTCAGGGCTAGTTACTTACCTTACACTTAACCCGTCTAAAGGCCAGAGGAGACATGGCTCCAATTTACGGCTAGTTATTTACCTCTCGGTCAGTCCGTCTTGTTGTTGTTGTCTTCTTATTTTATGCAAACTAAATTAACAGAATGATTTTAAGTCTAAATAGCGGAGGAGACACTGCTCCAGTTTACAGTCAGAAATTTACCTTACACTTAACCCGTCTAAAGACCCTTATGAGACACTGCTTCAATTTAGGGCTAGGAATTTACCTCTCGCTCATCCTGCCTTAAGACCGTAAGAGACAGGGCTCCAGTTTATGGCTGGAAATTTACCTCTCGCTTAGCCAGTCTAAAGATGCGAGGAGACACCGCTCTGAATTAGGGCTAGGAATTTACCACTAGCTCAGTTTGCCTTAAGACCTGAGGAGACAGGGTTTCAGTTTATGGTTAGAATTTTCCTGTCGGTCAGCCCGTCTAAAGAGCCAACGAGACACTGCTACAATTTAGGGCTAGTTATTTAACTTACACTTAACCCGTCTAAGGCTCGAGGAGACAGGGCTCCAGTTTATGGTTATAAATTTACCTCTCGCTCAGCCCGTCTAAAGATCGCAGGAGGCACCGCTTGAATTTACGGCTAGTTAATTACCTCTCGCTCAGCCTGTTTAAAGAGCAAATGAGACATGGCTCCAATCTACGGCTAGAAATTCACCTCTCGCTCAGCTTGCCTTAAGACCCCAGGAGACAGGGCTCAAGTTTATGGTTAGAAATTATCTCTCGCTCAGCCCCTCTAAAGACACTAGGAGACACTGCTCCAGTTTATAGCTAGTTATTAACCTCTCGCTCAGCCCGTCTTAAGACGCAAGGTGACACTGCTCCAATTTAGGGCTAATTATTTACTTCTCGTGCAGCCCGTCTAAAGACCTTAGGAGAGACTGGTCCAATTTAGGGATATGAATATACCACTCGCTCAGCCCGTCTAAAGACCCGAGGAGACAGGGCTCCAGTTTAGGGTTAGAAATTTACCCCTCGCTCAGCGTATATTCGTAGTAAACGTATCAAAAATTGGTACTAACTACGAAATACATATATCAAAATGATAAAGAATCGACCGGTAGACCTATGAGTCTGTTGGACATGCTTCTGAAATTCATTTTCTTACCTTAAATGATTAAAGTATCAAAGTAGAAGATGCTTTCCGCTCGAATTATTATCTGATTCTTATATTCGTAGCTAGCGTATCAAAATTTATTACTTTAACTAGGAAATACATCAAAATAATAAAGTATTTCTTGTATAAAAAAAGCCATAGGTAAGAATCAAAATCAGATCTAAGAGAAAAGATCAGATCGAATATCTAACTGAGAGAAACAGCAAAGCCATTGTTGTATATCTAACTCACATCCTATTATAGGCAATGTAAGACCTTAAGTAAGATGTAAGCTATTAAGATGTAAGCTATTACTACTATGCCTGTGCATATTAAGTTAAGAAGTAATGCTAAGAAGTAATACAGAGAAGTAATGTCAGTTTCCATTGAGGAAAACTTTGCAGCAACCTGACTTTAGTCGAGTTTCTTTCTCTTTTTGGAGAAAATTATGACATGGTTTTGCAAAGGCATTTTTACATTTGGACTTCATCTCAGCCTTTATCATAATTTCAATTAATTTGAACATTCTCGATTCATTAATGGGTAAACTGTACAGTACAGGCCTTGTGCACATTATGTTTTCAATTCTTGAGAACATTTTCAAGTAGTTAAGAATTTTCTTTCAACATTTTACAAGTCTATTATACCCCTCGAGACTCTTAATCTGAATGTGAAAATTCTACTCTTAAGAATTTTTGATAATTCTTGTAATGTTCATGTATGCAAGGCCCATACTGTATGTCGGAGATTTCATTCCAAAATGTAATTACATATCCTAATTCTAATAACCCATGCAATTTCAATTGTATGGTGTTGTTTCGAACATCAAGATAATTTCAAAAAATAATTTCAAAGCTCATCTGACACACTGTGCCTCTTAAAAACTCTAACTTTAGCCTGTGGCTTTATTCTAACAGATTAAGTTTCTATGAATTATGAACAAAGGTTTTCCAATGGATGCTTTTTATTGTTGCGAATACTTTTATTCTCTTGGAGTATCAAAATTTTAAAATTTATAAATTTATAAAAGATTTGCCAGAAGTCATGTCTAAAATTGACACATAACTTGTAAATTAAAAAAATATAACAGGCATCCTCTGGAAGCATCTCAGTCACTGTTTTTCTACATCTTACTTGAAAAAGGTACAGATGATGGGGACTGACAGACAAAACAATGAAACCTGCAGATCACAGTATTCTTATATTTCATATTTCATATTTCAATCATTTAGGGAGGGTCACCCTTCAGCAAAGGCTGGTTTTCAAGGGGCCTTCCATCTATAAATACAATACTACAAATCTACAAGGATAAATACTTAAATACTTAAATACCCTTTCCTGACCGGCATCCTTTACGGCCTTCGATTGCCGGTCCCAACAGCTTCTAGTCGTTCGTATTTTTTCTGACATCCAGAAAAAATAGCAGTTATAATCCGTCTTAATCTTGGACTGAAATCGCGTAAATGGTCAACAAATTATATCAATAGTCTCTTTAGTTCATAAACAATGTATTTAAGCATGTATTTTTGTACTGCATAATCGGAATTGTGGAAATTAGAGGAAAGAATTTTAGGTTACAATGTCAGAGAGAACGGTCAAGGAGTGGAGAGGAAATTATCTCATTTGCGGTAAAGAAAGCATCAGAGATCGAATATATTTTAATTATTTTTATGATCAAGCATTAAACTCAACAAATAAATGCATTTAGAAACCCAAATATTACACATTAGAAATGTAATGAACTGTACTTCAGTCGTTGGATTGGACTCCTCTTGTTCGAGCAATAACGGAAATATATGCTAGAATAAGAACCGGTAGGTGAAAGGTTCGGTAGGTGAAAGGTTATCGATTTAATTTGGTCTACTTCCTCTTAGGGAACATATCTGCAGTTATTTCTCGGACATCCACTTTGACTTGTGATGAGATTTGGAAGTATTCCTTCGTTATAGGACTGAGTTGTCAGTAAACCGCCATATTTTGTGTGAGATCGAATGAACACAGGACTTATTACATCATCGTACGCATCACTGTTGATAAATTGGCGGGAGTCTCATTTTGAGGAGAGACCACTGGGACACATTGTAATCAGTCTAGATACAGCCACCTTAAGTTTTGTAAACAATAATAAAGGCGTGCAAAGGTTGCCGGTCAAGAAAGGGTCTTTAATCAGAAAACGAAATTAAATATGTAATTATTAAATCAAAGAAATTAAAGCTAATAAGTACAGTATATACAATATATACAGTACATTCACATATTTTTTTTGAATTTGTACAGGGAGGGAGCCAATTTGGCATCTGTAGCAAGGCTGTTCCATATCTTAGCCCCTCGGAAGGAAAAGGCTTTTTATCCTTGAGCAGTGTTTTTCATAGGCAACCTGACATCAGTGTTTGTGTTGCGGAGGTTGTGGGAAAAACATACACTATTTTTATTGAAAAGATCACACATGTATTTTGGGGCAAGATTTTGCAGAGACTTGCAAGTTACAATCTTTGACTGTGTGCTAATCAACTGATCTATGGTTTTCCACCCCAAATTTTCAAGCATAGGCTTGATAGCAGCATCAAATCTACTATTTGTAACAATCCTAGCTGCCCTGTTCTGGAGCTTCTGCAGATGCTGAATTTGTGCAGCACTACAGCAATCATATTCTCAATCAGATACTTCATCATCTTCTTGTGTACTGACATAATCCTCTGCAGCGAATAACTCTTCTTCAAATCCAAAGTCCAAATTTTCTTTAAATGATGAAATTTTTCATTTAGTAACAACTGTATAGGGACATGTTGTTTTGAGTGGCAGAAAATCGCTTTTTTTGGCTATCTAAGATAAATTTGATATGTGAAATCATATATCAATTTTCAAGTATCAGTGAGGTTGCTGTTCAAATGAGAAAAAGTTGGAGTTTTTATGTACCTTTTGCTCCATAATTCTATGACGTTTTGTTCTTAAGTTGTCAACGGTCAAAGTTAGGAGTAGTAAGTGAGCAATTTAATCCTTGGAAGGAATGAGCTAAAAAGTTTTTAAGCAATAAATGAATCTTAATTTGGCTTGTTGTCTGCGAGGCGTTGGAAGTTGAGTGAAGACTGTATTGTTGGTGATATTATCTAATGAGATGCCAAAAAAAGAGCACTTAGTGAGCACAATAGTCCTTAAAAGGCAAAATTATCAGTTCTCTTCCCGGCTCGATTTTAACCTTCTCACTAACATTACCAACAGTAAATTAGTGGTAGGTCTATCTTCGAACTTCAGAGAATCTCAGTATCTCATTTAAAAAGGCGCAAGAGTACTTTAGGAGCAAATTATCCTTCTATCATCACGAGAATTTTTTTCGTATTTAAGACGTGGAAGAAATACTTAAGTGACTAAAATTAATGAATATTTCCACGAAAAGAATGTTTTACTAAGCTTAGTTACAGTGAAGAAGGATCTAAAGAATATATTTTGAAAGTATTTTAATTCAATGAGCAGTTTCAGAGCAAATGGTCCTCATGATAAAAGGATATTCCCACATTGCTCAAAACATTAAAAATGCCTGATCAGTGTTCGTGCAATTTTGAATTTAACACTCCACAAGCATTATCGCTGCTGTTACCTCTGGCAGTTGATAGAAATAAGTTCATACAATTATATGAGTTATTACTGACATCGGCCACTCCGTTCTGGAATTATCAGCGATTTTCTGGAGAAAACCTCTTTAACCCTATCCAGCCTAGGGGGGGGGGGGGGGGGGGGAATATCCGTTCTAACTGCACTTACCACTCTGTAACTTTCTGACTTTTACTTTTTATCTTTCTTACACCCAAAAATAATTTTTTTAGAAAAATGAAATTAATTCCAGGGGGTAAACAAAATTCATTTTCAAAAGAAGTCAACCGCAAATTTTGAATAAACCATCATAAAANTCATGATGCACTATACACATGCCAAGCTTCATAGCTCTATGTTGTACAGAACAGAAATAAAATAGGGGGCCGAATCAGCCCCCCCTAGTCTTCCTAGATCATCAAATACCCTAGGCTTGATAGGGTTAAGAAACCATCAAAACAGACGTAAAGCCACGAGCCAATTTTCAAAATACTTCTGCCTTACAGCAAAAGGCTTTTACATGCTTTTAGCATGTGTTATCCCTTTGGGAGGATGAAAGTGTCATCCTGGGAGCATAACAGCATTATTCCAGATGATTTCGTCCTCCCAGGAGGATAGCACGTCCTAAGACGTGTTGAAGTCATAGCTGTAAAGCCCAGTTTCCAGTCAGTAGAATTTTCCGAGCGGGCGGAAATTCTTTTGTTTACGACAGAAAATGTCGCTTCGCAATTGAATAGAAATTTAAGGTTGAATGACTTTTGATTGTTTAAAAGTCCGCCCGCTCCGAAAATACCACTGACTGGAAATCAGCCTTAAGGCATGAAAATTTGGTCGTGATTTTACGTCTGTTTTGAAGATTTTTGAAGGTGCTTTCTGCAGAAAATCCCCCATAATTTCAGAACGTAGTGGCCGATTTCAGTCTGGTAAATTTTATAATCTA
Organism: Aurelia aurita; assembly: GCA_004194415.1. NCBI lineage: Eukaryota > Metazoa > Cnidaria > Scyphozoa > Semaeostomeae > Ulmaridae > Aurelia > Aurelia aurita. The sequence continues at coordinate 58,665 of REGM01000547.1, read as the reverse complement.
TTTGAAAATGTCCACCATTAAATGATATATTTTCTTATATTATTGTATCGATATCTAGAAGCAATGTCCTTTTAAACAGGGATTGTTTTTCTGACTCACCCAGTATGCTTTAGGAACCATTTGCACCCGAACTGCTCCTTTGTTGGTCGCATGAGCTAGAAAAGAACGAATAACACTCTTGAGAATGCAAACAGGCACAGCAAAGTAGGTAATACTTTCAAAATTTATCCCATGATATTCTCTTCCATTGTTGGTCACTAAGTTGCTCACAGACTGCTCATTTCTTGTTGAAAACTGCTCTTCGAGGTTTTCAGAGTTAATCAAGGTACTATGCTAAGTATTGAAGTAGATCACACTTTCCTCCATTCAACCAAGAACAAGTTGTGAGCAAAATCCTAAAATGACTCATATCTCACAAAGTACTCTAAAATCATATTCCAGCCTAGTTTTGTACAGCTCAATATGTCAAAATACACATTTGAGTATTCATGGAATTTCATCATGTTTTGCACCTCCAGTGCTCATATTTGGGATTTTTTGACTTTCAAAATTGCAGTTCTTCTGCCGCTCATAAAAAACATGTCCATATAATTAAAAAACAGTTCTTTTTACATTAAATACACATTGGTTACTCCAGCAGTTGCACCAGTCAGGAATCGAACCTGAATCTTTTCTGAATGCTTGAAAAATATGCTTACCAATTGCAACACAAGCGCTTCATGATAACTGCTTAGAGTCGCTGTGGCCAAAACAAGTTATACGGTGATTATATTTCTTGCTTTCTAAAATCTTGAAAGCATGGGTAATGATTGTTGAAGACATATGACACAAAGTGAGTGGTTGTGTACCTGTTTGTGGAATATCTTTTGTTCCAAACATTGGCTCTGAATGCGGAAACAGGAGATACGCTCAATTTTGATAACAACATGCTTATAAAAAAACTATATTAATATTCAGGTCTATTTAAAGTTAAGAAACTTTTCCAACTTTGGTTATGAGCTGCAAAGTGCTTTTAAACAGAAATAGTATTACCATGATATGTACCCAAATGACACTAAAAAGTATGATTTCTGTTAATGATTTGGGTCATTCTTGCATTCTCTTTGGGATCAAAAGCATAAAGTTTTTTTTGTCATAAATTGTAAATTTGATATTCAATTTACGAAAAAGTAAGAAATGCTAGCAGGAGAAACATGTCTACAAGAATTTGGCCCAAAAAGTTGAGAACTCTTACTTAATACAAAACCCGCAGCCAAGTTAATTAGTTTCTTACAAAAATTCGTCAGGGTATATAAACTAATTACTAAATAAATCTAAAATTAATAATAATAGTAACAACTTGAATTATAATACCATGAATTGAATTAGAATGAGTAAGGAAACATTAAGAGAATGCATGAAATAAAGGTCAATAAAAGACAAATCACATGGAACAGGAATGGGGTAAAGTTTATCGATGGAATAGAAGGGTAAACATTATGAAATTTAAGCAGCAGAAGTTGTCAAAGAATAGAAGCCAGAATGGGTAAGGAAGCATCAAGAGAATGCGTGAAATATAAGCTAACGAAAGACAGATGACAATTAAACAACAATGCGGAAAGTTTATCGATGGAATAGAATGGTAATAATAATGAAATTTAAGCAGCAGAAGTTGTCAATGAATAGAAACTAGAATGAGTAAAGATACATTAAGATAATGCATGAAATAAAGGTAAATGAAACACAGATCACATGAAACAGGAATGGGGGAAAGTTTATCGATGGAATAGAATGGTAATAATTATGAAATTTAAGAACCAAAAGTAGTCAAATAATAGTAACTAGAATGAGTAAAGATACATTAAGATGGTGCATGAAATAAAGGATAATGAAAGACAGATCAATTGAAACAGGAATGGGGTAAAGTTTATCGATGGAAAAGAATGGTAAAAATTATGAAATTTAAACAGCAGATGTTGTCAAGGAATATAAACTTGAATGAGTTAGGAAACATTAAGAGAATGCATGAACTAAAGAATAATGAAATATAGATGACATCAAACAACAATGGGGTGAAGCTTATCGATGGAATAGAAGGGTAAAAATTATTGAATTTAACAACCAGAAGTTGTAAAGGAATAGAAACTAGAATGAGTAAGGAAGCATTAAGAGAATGCGTGAAATATAAGCTAATGAAAGACATATGACATAAAACAGCAATGGGGAAAGATCATCGATGGAATAGAATGGTAACAATTATGAATTTTAAGCACCAAAAGTAGTCAAATAATAGTAACTAGAATGAGTAAAGATACATTAGGATAATGCATGAAATAAAGGATAATGAAAGACAGATAACATGAAACAGGAATGGGGTAAAGCTTATCGATGGAATAAAATTATGAAATTTAAACAGCAGATGTTGTCAAGGAATATAAACTTGAATGAGTTAGGAAACATTAAGAGAATGCGTGAAATATAAGCTAATGAAAGACAGATAACATAAAACAGCAATGGGGATAGTTTATGGATGGAATAGAATGCTAATAATTATGAAATCTTAACAGCAGAAGTTGTCAAGGAATAGAAACTAGAATGAGTAAGGAAATATTAAGAGAATGCATGAAATAAAGGTCAATGAAAGACATATCACATGAAACAGGAATGGGGTAAAGTTTATAGATGGAATAGAAGGGTGCAATTATGAAATTTAAACAGCAGATGTTGTCAAGGAATATAAACTTGAATGAGTTAGGAAACATTAAGAGAATGCATGAACTAAAGAATAATGAAATATAGATGACATCAAACAACAATGGGGTGAAGCTAATCGATGGAATAGAAGGGTAAAAATTATTAAATTTAACAACCAGAAGTTGTAAAGGAATAGAAACTAGAATGAGTAAGGAAGCATTAAGAGAATGCATGAAATATATGCTAATGAAAGACAGATGACATAAAACAGCAATGGGGATAGTTTATCGATGTAATAGAATGCTAAAAAATATGAAATTTAAAAAGCAGAAGTTGTCAAGGAATAGAAACTAGAATGAGTAAGGAAATATTAAGAGAATGCATGAAATAAAGGTCAATGAAAGACATATCACATGAAACAGGAATGGGGTAAAGTTTATAGATGGAATAGAAAGTTAAAAATTATGAAACTTAAGCAGTAAAAGTTTTCCAGGAATAGAAACTAGAATGAGTAAGGAATCATTAGGAGAATGCATGAAATAAAGGATAATGAAAGACAGAACAATTGAAACAGGAATGGGGTAAAGCTTATCGATGGAAAAGGATGGTAAAAATTATGAAATTTAAACAGCAGATGTTGTCAAGGAATAGAAACTAGGATGAGAAAGGAAACATTAAGAGAATGCATGAAATAAAGGTAAATGAAAGACAGATCACATGCAACAGGAATGGGGTAAAGTTTATCGATGGAATATAAGGGTTAAAATTATGAAATTTAAGCAGCAAAAATGGTTAAGGAATATTAGCAGTAGGGTGTTGTTTGGCCAAGGAAAGTAAGTTAGAATGAGTAAGGAAGCAGTAAGAGAATGTGTGAAATATAAGCTACTGAAAGACAGATGAAATAGAACATCAATGGGGAAAGTTTATCGATGGAATAGAATGGTAAAAATTATGAAATTTAAATTGCAGATGTTGTCAAGGAATAGAAACTAGAATGCGAAGGGAAACATTAAGAGAATGCATGAAATAAAGGATAATGAAAGACATATCACATGAAACAGGAATGGGGTAAAGTTTATAGATGGAATAGGAAGTTAAAAATTATGAAATGCAAGCAGCACAAATGGTCAAGAAATAGAGACTAAAATGAGTAAGGAAATTTTTAGAGAATGCATGAAATAAAGGATATTGAAAGACAAATCACATGAAACAGGAATGGGGTAAAGNAAGTAAGGAGCATCACGACAATGCGTGAAATGTAAGCTAATGAAAGACAGATGACAATTAAACAACAATGCGGAAAGTTTATCGATGGAATAGAATGGTAATAATTATGAAATTTAAACAGCAGAAGTTGTCAAGGAATAGAAACTAGAATGAGTAAGGAAGCAGTAAGAGAATGTGTGAAATATAAGCTACTGAAAGACAGATGAAATAGAACATCAATGGGGAAAGTTTATCGATGGAATAGAATGGTAAAAATTATGAAATTTAAATTGCAGATGTTGTCAAGGAATAGAAACTAGAATGCGAAGGGAAACATTAAGAGAATGCATGAAATAAAGGATAATGAAAGACATATCACATGAAACAGGAATGGGGTAAAGTTTATAGATGGAATAGGAAGTTAAAAATTATGAAATGCAAGCAGCACAAATGGTCAAGAAATAGAGACTAAAATGAGTAAGGAAATTTTTAGAGAATGCATGAAATAAAGGATATTGAAAGACAAATCACATGAAACAGGAATGGGGTAAAGTTTATCGATGGAATATAAGGGTAGAAATTATGAAATTTAAGTAGCATAAGTTGTCAAGGATTAAAAACTAGAATGAGTAAGGAAGCATTAAGAGAATGCATGAAATAAAGGACAATGAAATATAGATGATATCAAACAACAATGTGGTAAAGTTTATCGATGGAATAGAAGGGTAAAATTATGAAATTTAACAACCAGAAGTGGTAAAGGAATAGAAACTAGAATGAGTAAGGAAGCATTAAGAGAATGCGTGAAATATGAGCTAATGAAAGAGAGATAACATAAAACAGTAATGGGGAAAGTTTATCGATGGAATAGAATGGTAACAATTATGAAATTTAAGCTCCAAAAGTAGTCAAATAATAGTAACTAGAATGAGTAAAGATACATTAAGATTATGCATGAAATAAAGGATAATGAAAGACAGATCAATTGAAACAGGAATGGGGGTAAAGGTTATCGATGGAATAGAATGGTAATAATTATGAAACTTAAGCAGCATCAGTTGTCAAGGAATAGAAACTAGAATGAGTAAGGAAGCATTAAGAGAATGCATGCAATAAAAGATAATGAAATATAGATGACATCAAACAACAATGTGGTAAAGTTTATCGATGGAATAGAAGGGTAAAATTATGAAATTTAACAACCAGAAGTGGTAAAGTAATAGAAACTAGAATGAGTAAGGAAGCATTAAGACAATGCATAAACAATAAAGGTAAATGAAAGACATATCACATGAAACAGGAATGGGGTAAAATTTATAGATGGAATAGAAGGTTAAAAATTATGAAATGTAAGCAGCACAAATGGCCAAGGAATAGAGACTAGAACGAGTAAGCAAATATTAAGAGAATGCATATAATAAATGTCAATGAAATATAGATGACATCAAACAACAATGTGGTAAATTTTACCGATGGAATTGAAGGGTAAAATTGTGAAATTTAACAAACAGAAGTGGTAAAGGAATAGAAACTAGAATGAGTAAGGAAGCATTAAGAGAATGAATGAAGTAAAGGATAATGAAAGACATATCACATGAAACAGGAATGGGGTAAAATTTATAGATGGAATAGAAGGTTAAAAATTATGAAATGTAAGCAGCACAAATGGTCAAGGAATAGAGACTAGAATGAGTAAGGAAAAATTAAGAGAATGCATATAATAAATGTCAATGAAATATAGATGACATCAAACAACAATGTGGTAAATTTTACCGATGGAATAGAAGGGTAAAATTGTGAAATTTAACAAACAGAAGTGGTAAAGGAATAGAAACTAAAATGAGTAAGGAAATATTAAGAGAATGCATGGAATAAAGAAGATTTAAAGACAAATCACTTGAAACATCAATAGGGTAAAGTTTATCGATGGAATAGAATGGTAAAAATTATGAAATTTAAGCTCCAAAAGTAGTCAAATAATAGTAACTAGAATGAGTAAAGATACATTAAGATAATGCATGAAATAAAGGATAATGAAAGACAGATCAATTGAAACAGGAATGGGGGTAAAGCTTATCGATGGAATAGAATGGTAATAATTATGAAATTTAAGCAGCATAATTTGTCAAGGATTAGAAACTACAATGAGTAAGGAAGCATTAAAGAGAATGCATGAAATAAAGGATAATGAAATATAGATGACATCAAACAACAATGTGGTAAAGTTTATCGATGGAATAGAAGGGTAAAATTATGAAATTTAACAACCAGAAGTGGTAAAGGAATAGAAACTAGAATGAGTAAGGAAGCATTAAGAGAATGCGTGAAATATAAGCTAATGAAAGACAGATGACAATTAAACAACAATGCGGAAAGTTTATCGATGGAATAAAAGGGTAAAAATTATGAAACTTAAGCAGCAGAAGTTGTCAAGGAATAGAAACTAGAATGAGAAAGGAAACATTAAGAGAATGCATGAAATATAAGCTAATGAAAGACAGATCACATGAAACAGGAATGGGGTAAAGTTTATCGATGGAATAGAAGGGTAAAAATTATGAAATTTAAGCAGCAAAAATGGTCAAAGAATAGAAACTAAAATGAGTAAGGAAATATTAAGAGAATGCATGGAACAAAGGTCAATGAAATATAGATGACATCAAATAACAAAGGGGTAAAGTTTATGGACGGAATAGAAGGGTAAAATTATGAAATTTAAAAGCCACACTTGGTAAAGGAATAGAAACTAGAATGAGTAAGGAAGCATTAAGAGAATGCGTGAAATACAAGCTAATGAAAGACAGATGACATAAAACAGCAATGGGGAAAGATTATGGATGGAATAGAAGGGTAAAAATTATGAAACTTAAGCAGCAGAAGTTGTCAAGGAATAGAAACTAGAATGAGAAAGGAAACATTAAGAGAATGCATGAAATAAAGGTAAATGAAAGACAGATCACATGAAACAGGAATGGGGTAAATTTTATCAATGGAATTGAATGGTAATAATTATGAAATTTAAGAAGCAGAAGTTCTCAAGGAATAGAAACTAGAGTGAGTAAGGAAATATTAAGAGAATGCGTAAAATAAAGGATAATGAAAGACATATCACACGAAACAGGAATGGGGTAAAGTTTATCGATGGAATAGAAGGGTAAAAATCATGAAATTTAAGCAGCAAAAATGGTCAAGGAATAGAAACTAAAATGAGTAAGGAAATATTAAGAGAATGCGTGAAATATAAGCTAATGAAAGACAGATCAATTGAAACAAGAATGGGGGTAACGCTTATCGATGGAATAGAATGGTAATAATTATGAAATTTAAGCAGCATAAGTTGTCAAGGAATAGAAACTAGAATGAGTAAGGAAGCATTAAGACAATGCGTGAAATATAAGCCAATGAAAGACAGATGACAATTAAACAACAATGCGGAAAGTTTATCGATGGCATAGAATGGTAATAATTATGAAACTTAAGCAACAGAAGTTGTCAAGGAATAGAAACTAGAATGAGAAAGGAAAAATTAAGAGAATGCATGAAATAAAGGTAAATGAAAGACAGATCACATGAAACAGGAATGGGGTAAATTTTATCGATGGAATAGAAGGGTAAAAATTATGAAATGTAAGCAGGACAAATGGTCAAGGAATAGAAACTAGAATGAGTAAGGAAATATTAAGAGAATGCGTAAAATAAAGGATAATGAAAGACATATCACACGAAACAGCAATGGGGGAAGATTATCGATGGAATAATATGGTAATAATTATGAAACTTAAGCAGTTGAAGTTGTGCAGGAATAAAAACTAGAATGAGTAAGGAATCATTAAGAGAATGCGTGAAATATCAGCTAATGAAAGACAGATCAATTGAAACAAGAATGGGGGTAACGCTTATCGATGGAATAGAATGGTAATAATTATGAAATTTAAGAAGCAGAAGTTCTCAAGGAATAGAAACTAGAGTGAGTAAGGAATCATTAAGAGAATGCATAAAATAAAGGATAATGACAGACATATCACACGAAACAGGAATGGGGTAAAGTTTATCGATGGAATAGAAGGGTAAAAATTATGAAATTTAAGCAGCAAAAATGTTCAAGGAATAGAAACTAGAATGAGTAAGGAAATATTAAGAGAATGCGTGAAATATAAGCCAATGAAAGACAGATGACAATTAAACAACAATGCGGAAAGTTTATCGATGGAATAGAATGGTAATAATAATGAAATGTAAGCAGCAAAAATGGTTAAGGAATAGAAACTAAAATGAGTAAGGAAATATTAAGAGAATGCATGAAATATAAGCTAATGAAAGGCAGACGACAATTAAACAACAATGCGGAAAGTTTATCGATGGAATAGCATGGTAATAATTATGAAACTTAAGCAGTAGAAGTTATCCAGGAATAGAAACTAGAATGAGTAAGGAATTATTAAGAGAACGTGAAATATAAGCTAATGAAAGACAAATGACGATTAAACAACAATGCGGAAAGTTTATCGAATGAATAGAATGGCAATAATTATGAAACTTAAAGTGCCACTAAACCTTACAGGAACTTTTGATTTTTTGAGAGAAAATTGCCTAGTGGGATCGATAAAAGTAATCAAGACCAATTATTACGAGTTGTTCTGTACGAAAAAGGGTGATTTCCACCCCCAATTTGGTGTCAAGGCCGTGTCATTCGGAGAGCTGGGAACGAATCTGCCCTCAACGTCATACCGGGAATGAATAACATCTATTCAATTAAATTCGATACAAGATAGCTTACAAACTCACGCGTCGTGGTCTTCCTAAATTTTGTTGTTGCTGAAACTTCTGTAAGCTATCTCACATCATGGACTCGCCAACAAGTGATCTATCCGCCTCAAGTGATGACTTAAGTACCCATTCGGACAGTAATTATGATGTAGAAGTTGAAGAAGAGCTGGAAGGTGCAGTGGCTT
>REGM01000547.1:0-29802 GCA_004194415.1 Aurelia aurita | reverse complement strand
GATATCCTCCTTTCCTTGAGCTTGTCTAAGTACCCTAGGAAACAGGGCTCAAATTTACAGGTAGGAATCAACCCCTCGCTCAGCCCGTCTACTACAAACAAGGAATCAGCACTCCGATTTACGGCTAGAAACTTACCTTTCACTGTGCTCGTCTAAGTACCCTAGGAAACAGGGCTCAAATTTACCGGTAGGAATCAACCCCTCGCTCAGCCCGTCTACTACAAACAAGGAACCAGCACTCCGACTTACGGCTAGAAACTTACCTTTCACTGAGCTCGTCTAAGTACCCTAGGAAAAAGGGCTCAAATTTACCAGTAGGACCGAACCCCTCGCTCAGCCAATCTAAAACACACAAGGAACCAGCACTCCGATTTACGCGTTGGTATTTACCTTTCACTGTGCTCGTCTAAGTATCCTAGGAAACAGCGCTCAAATTTCCCAGTAGGAATTAACCCCTCGCTCAGCCCGTCTACTACACACAAGGAACCAGCACTCCAAATTACGGCTAGGTATTTTCTTTCACTGAGCTCGTCTAAGTACCCTAGGAAACAGGGCTCAACTTTACCAGTAGGAATTAACCTCTCGCTCAGCCCGTTTACTAAACACAAGGAACAAGCACTCCGATTTACGGCTAGGTATTTAACTTTCACTGAGCTCGTCTAAGTACCCTAGGACACAGGGCTCAAAATTACCGGTAGGAATTTATACTTCACACAATCCGCCTAAGAACCCTACACAGCTTGAATTTACATGTAGGAATTCACCCGTCACTCGCAAGGACTAAAAGCACTTGAGTAGAGACGGACAATGTAGAGCTAGGTTAATTTGAGAGTCAAATGTTAAACGAAAGCGCTAGGACCGCTTAAAAACAGCGCTAGAACCGTTTCAAGCTTAGATGAAATATGCTATAGTGGAATATTTCTGATCTTTTTGCCACATATGCCTTGTTTATTGCAGAATATATTTGTTTGATCTAGTGTGATTCGTCCAGATTTCTCTGTTCACGTTTGGGGGTCTTTCGTTGTTGCTAAGCTTGACAATATCTTTGAGTCAGGGAGCTTTTTCCTTAATCTTTTTTCGTCTCACACAGGTTACAGAAAATGGGTATTTGTTATCTTATGAGGAGCTAAAATTGAGTTGTAAATGTTACTATTGTCCAGAGGATAAGAACATTTGCTAAACATTTTCGTCTGACACAGTTCACATGAAATCTTCATTTTCTGATCTTGTCACCAACTGTCTTAAAAAAGATTGAAGCATTTGCTAACTGTTTTCCTCGCACACAAGTTGCGCCAAATAGTCAGATAAGATCAGAATATGACGATTTGATGTTAACCATGTCCAAAGAAAATAGTTAGCAAATGTTTAGATTTCGGAATAAGAAGATGACCAATGAGTATGCACACACAATTGGTTTCTTGTAGTTTCTCTCATTTTACCTACCCATAAACAGTTAGAGAACACTCAAATATGATATTTAACAGAGAGAACAAACTGTAACACACTTAAACGTTCAGTTAATTTAGAAAGAGCCAATTGAGGATAAGTGTCTGTAAATGTCCTTTTAAATATAAATAAAGCCACATAGATTTAAACCCTTTCTAATAGAAATGCTAAGCCGCTTTAGCATTTTAAATGAAAATTTTTGGAGGGATACAAAACGTTTACAGGAAATTACATGAGTATTCTTCACTTCTTCGCTAAAGTTTGAGTATGGGTGTGCCATGTACCCTTGAGACCTTGAGACCAAGAACCTCGGACAAGTTTACCCTTGAGACCGACACACCGCTTATTGAGTGCTACATGATCTCACTATTTTGCAGACGATAAGAAGATTTGCAAAACATTTTCCTCTGACACGATTAACATAAAATCGTCATATTCTGTTCTTATCTGACTATTTGGCGCAACTTGTGTGCGAGGAAAACAGTTAGCAAATGATTCAATCTTTTTAAAGACAGTTGGTGACAAAAGATTTCAGAATAAGACAAAATTTAACTAGTAATAACATCAATAATTGGAATCTACACATGATAAAGTGACCTGTAACAACTGAAAGTGTATAGAAAGGCTAATCTTCCAATAAGAACCTATGCAAAAATCATGGAGAAAGGTTTTTTACATAAAGGAGTAAATATGGAAGACACAAGACTGTAGGTTCTTATTAGAGGAAGGCTATTGTATGCGGGTTTTTTTAACCCATGTTACGCCGGATTATCTGATCTCTAAATTGTGTAAAAACTGTAGAACTTTCCTTTGTTTGAAACTATCTGCTTACATAAATACATCGGAAGGGAAGGTATCAATGAGTTCATGCTGGGGGGTAAGAAAACAGCCTGGAGTGTCAAGTTCAGTTCCATCCTAGATTGAAACGAGGATTGAAACAAAAAACTTCGCACGATACAGTACTCAGATCTCAACTGCACAAATGGTGCTTCCCCGTAATACAACAACATACAGTTCTTCCCAATGCTGAGCAATTAGTATATGGTTTATTGTTCGATATTTTTTATTAATTCCTAGTTTTGATTCGCAAGGAAGACGCTTTGGTTATTTGTGAAGATTTGGTTACTTCGTTATTTCAAAATCGAAAATGAAATAGGCACGTCAGCAAAGAACAGCCAAGGGGTTCCCATACAGTAAAATTCGAATGACGGAAACAAAAGAAGAAACCATTGCAAGTCGAACGTCAGTGTGGAGCTATTTCACAAACTGGTTTGTCTGGTTTAGAACGAGTTTGAATGTTCATCAACAGTCATATCAATGAACACGCACAGAGCACATGTTAAAGTTTCTGAGTAGTGATAGTTGAGCCAATTGAGAATAAGGCGTTGTAATTTAGTCCAAGATTCGTACAATGTATCGCCATTTCAATCATCCGAGTCTTTTCTGGAAGGAAGGTGGTATTGCGAGCAATTAGTAGATGAGCAGATGATCATAAAGAACTATAATTACAGGTATGATCTCATTTAGAGGCAGAATAAAATAACTCCATGCAATTGAAACAGCTAGTTATTTTCCGATTGTTTTTTGTTGTTTCAACATCTACATGTTTCCAGGCTGCTGGTTAAACTTAAAAAAGGATCATAGATTTACACTTCTTGAAAAATTGTACTGATTATTTTAAACAAATGAAGCTCAACATAAAATTAGATCGGCAAGAAGCGATTTTATTTTTATTGGTAGCAAACGTTGTACGTTAAATCAATGCTAATATTATCTTTAGCCACATTTTTTGGAGAAAGTATCTTGTTATTTATTGTGTCATTTCGACTTACACAGTCATATTTGGTAATTTCTGACGTACTTAACCATGTAACAATGTATGTCCAATCAACCATTTATATCTACCAGCATAATCAAATTTGTGCCCTTATACAAGGACGCACGATAAAATAGATTCTAAACAAGAACTAAAATCTTGGCAAGAATATGGAGAGAAATAAAACGCCTTTTTTCTTGGAACGTCATCGAACGAAAAGTGGAGAGTCGCTTTACCTTATCAAAAAAGTAATGAGCTGATTTGCTCCACACCAATCAGTGCGGAGATGGCCTAAGTAGTCCCCTTGCATTTTGAAACTGTATTATCATGAGTCTCTCAATTTGAAGTCAAAACCAGTCAAATATGATAATTCACGAGTTGCAAGTTGGGAGTGGTCAGTTTTGAATTGTCAGTTGCAAGTTGTGAATGATCAATTGTCAGTTTAGATTAGGTTGTATTTGAAGCGTAACATTTTTAACACAGAGCCTACAAAATGCAGGTTCTATTTCAAGTAAAAGAGTTTGCATTAGGTTATTTGTTTCTTCTACGATGTTTCTTCTACGATTTGTTTCTTCTATTATTTGTTTCTTCCCAAAGTACTCCCAGATTTTATAAAGACAGATTTCCTTTTCAGAGGATCCTGAAGGGGACAACTGAGATCTAACATGACAGTCGGGGAATGCAATTTTGGTGCTGGGGCTGGAACTTGATGAACTGGGAGTGGGAGTGAGACTGGGAGTACCAACGGCAAAACAATATACTGGGAATGGGATTTGATCACCGACTGTACTAGAAATATAATTTATAGAATTTCCCGAAAAATATGACAGGGAAAATGGGATAAAAGGCTCTTATCCAACCATGGTCCTTTGCTTGCTCTATTTTATGAAAATAGACATTTTTGTGGCCTATGAAAATTGCTGCCTGAACAGAAACCTACCCGCAAAGGCTGCATGTTGGCCGCTTCATTAACTTCTTTGTAGACACTGTGTTCATTCATACCACTCATCAAGTCATCATCATCACCTTGAAATCAATCGACCGATCTTAGAAAGCCCAATTTGCATTTGAAGAGAGTTTTTAAATTTGAGATCAGAAAAGGGGCACTACTCCCTTGGGAATTCTAGCAAAATTTTTGTTCAAATCATACAGAAATCTGGTTTTTTATAAGAAACTTGTTAAACGAGATTGTAGGCTCCATTTGTCTAAAAGCGAGAGAGATTATTTAAAAGGGCAAAGAGACCTTTGTCATTTGCGGCTTTACTTTTGCCAGTTCACGCAAAAGTGTTTTGACACTCTACAGTGTTGACGAATGTTTTGACATCGTTTTGAGAGAAATTTCTTTCAATATTTGTTTTAAACGCTTTGGAGGCCCTTCTAACAAATATGATATAGATTAGTTCTGTATTTAAGAAGTAGACATTTACGAAACTCATAAGAAACTTTTGGCAGAATCTAAACTTAGAACACAAAAGCATAAATTTATATAACGCTTCTCTTCGAAAGTAGAAATGTAATGCTTTGTTATCTATGCTCGCAGAAAATTGAACTATATTAGCTAAGGAGTTCTTTCTGTTGTTGTATAAATTCCCCTTATGAACCTCAGGGACTGGCAGTTGTTAGGTTTAGCCTCCCGTCTTTGGTCTTAAGTTTTCCCTACAGGCAAATTCATTTCTGTAATTATTCCAGAAAAAGAATAACCAATAGAAATCATTTATATGAAAGATATTTTGGAAAATCTAAGGTGTAATCTTATTAGATTACTTTAATCTAACGTTTAGATTTTGCTTCGACCGGGGTAAAGTGAGCTACCCGTATTACATGCATGCCATGGGAGTTTTGATGCATTCGCACTTTTTTATGAGAAAGAAATGCGTAGGTTTTCTTAAACTCAAATCAATTTAGCCTACCGTTTAACAAGCCATATTCTATTGAAAAGCAAGTCAAATCGGGAATGTTTAAGTTTTATATTGCACAAGATATATTGAATTAGTTATAGAAATTTAGTTTGTTAAAATTGGGCACCTCGTTTCTTATTTATTTGCAAGAACGATTCTTATTTATGATTATTATTTTCCTATTTGTTTGTTTATTTGTTTATGATATAGCAATTTTGGGGAAAATTATCGCTACAATCTTGGCCAAAAAAAGGTGAAACATAGGCAAATTTCAGTGTTGTCGCGATGTTTCCCAAAATAGCGAGAAGAAATGGAACGTATCGGACCTTGTGATCCCCCCTCCCCCTAATTCAATGTTGGCTATGTCGAATGGCGTTTGATTCAAGCAACATTAAAAGGGGGAGCGGGGGGAACGGGATCAAAGGCCCAAGTAGTGCAATTTTGTGATTTGTCCCATGTATTTTGACCAAGATTGTAGTAAAATTGCTTTCAGCTTGCTAACAATGAACATTAATTGACTAGTCCCCTAGGGATACAACATGAGCATATGAGCAACATTAGTTTTTCCTTTTGTGCTTTAACACAATGCATGCCGTGTTGCAAGTTTTTGTAGAGAAAATAGTTTAGAAGGTCACGCCTGCATAAGGGCTATTTAAAGCAACCTTGCGAAACACCATTTTACGAAAATTGAACTTTTCGTCCATGCAATGAAATTTAAAGAAACGAATTTGCAAATTAAACTGCATGAATAAAAATTGGCAAACACCCCACGTTTTTTCTGACTCACCCAGTATAAGAATTAAATTTTCAGTACTACGATATTCACACTCGAAACCTAACAGTGACTGATGTATTGACCTTTTCTTAATGAACATCTTTATGCTTAATTTCATCATCATTTAATTGATTCAGTTTCAACTTTTCTCATGAGATTAAAGAATCCAAAGGTCCGCAAAAAGGGGTATCTTGGCGGATACCATGTACTGCAGGTTGTTTGAGGATATGATTTAGGACAGGATATTTCTTTACTTTTACTTTACATCAAAATTGTAATTTTATGAATAACTGGTTCATTCTAGTAAAGGTACAGAATTACCTTGACTAATAGAAAACAGTGATACAATTTATGAAGAAAAGTCTTTGATTTAGTTTTGTTCACTAATAATCAGTAGCAAATTGATTGCAGACAAGCTTTAGGATTTCTTGCCTTCTTAGGGGTCTAACAATGGCGGTTCCGGTTTGGGCCTAAGAGTAGATTTAGCATTTGTTCATTTATAGCTCTACAACTAAGTAACCGATAATGGTACGAAAAATATCAAAATTTAATTTAGCCATTCAGGGTTAACATACAAATTTGCTTTGGGTAATCGGTAGTAAACTCTTGGCGTCAGAAGTTTTCAAACTACAGGGTGTCCGAAAAAGTTATGCTCCGTTTACCTGAAGATTGTGATGAAAGTTTGCTACCATCCCCGTAAAAATCCATTGAAAAATGATGGAGTTATGATCTTCAGAAGATCCCCTGGTGGTATTAGGATTTTCGCTCTTCCGAAATATCGGGTGTCCCAAAAAACTGTATACTACAGGGTGTCCCAAGAAAATTGTGCCCCATTTGCCTGCAGATTGTGACGAAACGGAAAAAGATCCTCACCAAACCTGTGCATGATGTTGCTCTTCAGATGTTCAAATAAAATTTGCTACCATCCCCGTAAAATTCCGTTGAAAAATGATGGAGTTATGATCTTCAGAAGACCAACTTTGTCTGATGACTGAAACCAGCGGTCGGCCATTTTGTCTTACTATTTTGCAGCGATAAACAGCTTCATGGATAAACTGGTGAAGGTGAAGTTGCGTTTTTTAGCGCCAAGCGCTGGGATCGCAGAAGTAAAGAATACCTAATCGAGTCCGCGACCCCTTGTCATGACGCTCAAATGGTGGGGCTCTACCTGAGATGGAACCCTGTCCACCTGACTGTTCTGGCTTTAAAGTCAGGGGATTAGGCCACTACGCCAGCCTCAAACAGCCCCCAATTTCATAGCTCTCACAAAAATTTCAATGAACTCCTTGATGATTATTTGGATTTTTGCGAGAGCTATGGCATTGGAAAATTCTATTTGGGTTCATCGATGAAGCTGTTTATTGCTGCAAAATAGTAAGACAAAATGGCCGACCGCTGGTTTCAGTCATCAGACAAATTTGGTCTTCTAAAGATCATAGCTCCATCATTTTTCAACGGAATTTTACGGGGATGGTAGCAAATTTTATTTGAACATCTGAAGAGCAACATCATGCACAGGTTTGGTGAGGATCTTTTTCCGTTTCGTCACAATCTGCAGGCAAATGGGGCACAATTTTCTTGGGACACCCTGTAGTATACAGTTTTTTTGGGACACCCGATATTTCGGAAGAGCGAAAATCCTAATACCACCAGGGGATTGTTAATGCATCCAATCTGCGTTGCACATTCCCTGGACGATATGCTTAGTGTGTTGCCACACTGCAGCTGATCAAAATAAACGCCATGTTTTTTTTAAATTTCGACGGGTTTCAGATCTGCCTGTATTCACTAAATCTTTTTTTTGGCCAGTTTGCGATCTCGATAAAAATAAGAAAGATAGTAGCGACTTAACCTAGCTACTTAGCTGCAAAATAAGGTTTGAATCAAACATTTCTGCTTTATTTTGTGCAACGGATTTTATCGGTTTACGTTTTGTTTTTGGTCACATGATAGAACATATTTGAAAATTTTTCCAAGGCAGTTAAAGACGACCCACTGTGGTCCACTAGGCCCTTTCTTATAATCAATGCCAACACAGAAAGTTCTGAATGCCGAATTGATTTTTGGATTGCGTAATGCAGCACAACCTAGGGGTTGGTTCAATAAGATTTTCAAGATTAGTCAAGAGAGATTTGAGATATTGATTTTCAAAGTTGGATCTACATTTTTAACATCAACTGTAGAGGATGATCACAGTTTGGAACTTCTTGTTTTCAGCTAAGACTGTACAACAGATATTAGTCACTTTAGTCTTATTTAGGTCTTATTTTGAATTATGTGTTTTTAAGCAATGCTAACTTCGTTGAAATATTTTGGACCTTTTGAACCGTATAATCCTTTCCAAAAGGAAGATAATTAAAAGCTAAATACAAAACATCTTTGCTATACTATGTTCTTAAAAATTGTGAGTCAGAAACATCTTTTGACTAAAGGTTTTAATTTTAACCGTTGTAGATAATTATTTTTATGTGTAGAAACTTCGGCGATTCTGTGTCTGCGGATTATTTTCCTCCTGATTCCATAGTGAACTTTATCAATTCCTTTTATCTTTTTTAGTGCGTCGCTTAATAGGTTCGAATTGAAGTCTTTTTGATACAACGATAAATAGTGCAGAGCCTTATGTTGCAATTTTGGCCTGAGTGATTTTTTGGATGTAAATTCGCGGCAGCATACGATTCTACTTTCTTCTGACAAACTTTAGGGGTATTTTATGAGATTTTTGTGCCATTATTAGATGTTGCTGCAAATGCATGACATTAACTCTCCGCAGTTGAAGCTATTGTCCTTTAACAACAAAGAGAATACAATTCTTCTATGTCATTGATCTTAGAGCTATAGTATGAAAGGGCCTAAGCGTTTAATTTTTGTTATAGATAACAGTTTTTGAAGCATCGACTGCCAAAAAGCATTGTCTAAAGAAGCCAATCCTCTTGGTTTATGTCCAGTATATGTTAACAATATTTCTTAACTCCGGCATACAACGAGGGCTTTCAATCAGCCTTGTTTACGGCAGGTACATACCTTTTCCCTAGCTTTCCATCGCATTAGCTGTTGTGAAAGTAGCATATCTTTTCTTGGTAAATGTGTCATAGTTAATGTTTTTGATGAAATGGATAGTGATTTAAAACAATTGCACAAATATGCATGGATGTAGTATAAATCCAAAAGGATAAAAGAGGGTATTTGAAAGATTAAAGCCGTCGAAGACCAACATTAATAAAAAACTGTAGGCTTAATTTTTAAAAAATTAAGAAACCAGGCTACCTGGATTAAACATCTAAAGAACTTTTGTAATTTGCAGCTTCAGTTTTCTCCCAGTTTTCCCAGATCACACAAAACCTTTCTGACACTGTAGATTTGTCGACAAATTTTGTGAGATTATTTAGAGTGTGAAGCTTGTCAATACAGTAAAAAACCACACATAAGAAACTATGTTTCTGAAATCAGCCTGTTTGGGTTCTTATTTATGTGGGGGCATTGCAAAATCAGGGTGTAGGTTATTAACCCTAACCCTAGGTTCATGACCGAAAGAAATCCCAAATTTCAGGCTGCAGGTTCTTAATAAATGAAGGTTCTTATATGCAGGTTTTTACTGTACTTGTTTTGAGATCTTACCAGGTACTTTGGAAGCGTTGTTGATAAAAATAAGTTACTTCTATATTAGTGCAATAAAATTCAAGAAGCTCATAAGAAATTTTTGGCGGCAAATTTAAGAAACTACCTACCATCCTTCAACCTAATTTTTTTATAAAAATAAGTGTAGAAAATAATGCATCCACCCTAAGAGATTACTGAGCTTTCTTGACAAAAAAATTAATAAAGGAAGGCCCATATTTAACAGTTTTTCAGCATATTAACTGTTTCTAGAAATTGATGCTATTTGTTGGATAGAACTTGGGCTCATACATTGTGACTTCGTTTAAACTGACTCTCACAGCAATTCTTCAAAAAAGCAATCCTTTTCAGCTAAATAAACCCCCTAAAATCTATAAATTTCTATAAGTGGTCCTTGAATTCAAGTCTAAGGCACATTGGGTAGGGTAGGGTGGGGTAATGTAGGTCTAAAGCGAGCCAAATCTCGAAATACATAGCTGGTAAAACGACAATAAAATGCAAATACTTTCTAACTTTTCGTTTGATTGACATTCAATGCTTCTTGTTTCATTGTAAACAATCTCAGCTCTGATAGACGCAGTTTGAGATTTTTAACAAATTATCTTGTTAATTGACCTGTACACCATCCTGGCAGTTTCCGTTTCAATAAGTTATCTGATTGTTGGCCATCCTAGTTCCTTTAGAAGTGGTTGTGAAGACGCGTCGTAAGGGCTGTTGGTAGCTATCCTCACGGCACGGTTTTGTAGTTTCTGTATTTTATTTAAAGCGGTGATACTACAGACTCCCCACACGGAACAACAGGATCGAAAATATGGCTCAACAAGACTTTTAAACATTGTCTGAATCGTAATTAGGAGAAGATATCTTTTCCCAAAGCGTAACATACCAACTCCTTTTGATATCTATTTGGTNATAGACGCAGTTTGAGATTTTTAACAAATTATCTTGTTAATTGACCTGTACACCATCCTGGCAGTTTCCGTTTCAATAAGTTATCTGATTGTTGGCCATCCTAGTTCCTTTAGAAGTGGTTGTGAAGACGCGTCGTAAGGGCTGTTGGTAGCTATCCTCACGGCACGGTTTTGTAGTTTCTGTATTTTATTTAAAGCGGTGATACTACAGACTCCCCACACGGAACAACAGGATCGAAAATATGGCTCAACAAGACTTTTAAACATTGTCTGAATCGTAATTAGGAGAAGATATCTTTTCCCAAAGCGTAACATACCAACTCCTTTTGATATCTATTTGGTCATCGCGGAAATATGATCATCCCAATTTAGGAATTGGTCGACTTCGATCCCCAAGTATTTTGTGTGTTTGATCGCTGAAACAGGCTCTTCACCAAACCTGTAACATTGAGGAAGTATTGCTCGAATTTAGCCTTCACTAAACCAGTGTAAAATAACTAAGAATTTGGGCTCGAATGTAGCCTTTGCTCAACCATTCTGAAACAGCTAAGAAGCACAACTTCAATTTATTCCTCAATCAGCCTTCCTGAAATACAGAGGAAGCGCTACTCTAATTTACCCCCTTCGCTCAGCCACTCTAAAACAGTCAGAAAGCCCGGCTCGAATTAAGACTTCGCTAAGCCAGTGTAAAAGAATTAAGAAACAGGGCTCCAAATTAGCCTTCGCTCAATGATTCTAAAAGACCTAAAAAATGGGCTCAAATTTACAACTCACTAAGCTAGGCATATCTGAAACAAAGAAGAAGCACTGCTGATCCAATTTGGCCATCGCTCAACGAGTTTACAAAAGACCTAAGAAAAGGGCTCGAATAGGCCTGGATGAAACACTTAGGATGCAAGTCTCAAATTTAGCCATCGCTCAACGAGTCTAAAAGACCTAAAAAACAGGGCTCGAATTTACCCCTCCCTTTAGATAGGCCTATCCAAAACAGCGAGGAAGCAGGGCTCCGCTTTAGCATTCGCTCAACGATTCTAAAAGACCTAAGAAACATGGCTCGAATTTACCCCTTGCTAAGCTAGGCCTGTATGAAACAGTTAGGAAACGCTGCTCCAATTTAGCCCTCACTCATCCTGCCTGAAACACAAAGGAAGCGCTGCTCGAATTTGCCACATTCGCTCAGCCATTCTGAAACATTGAGGAAGCACTGCTCGATTTAAGTCTTTGCTAAGCCAATGTGAAAGAACTAAAAAACAGAGCTCGAATTAACCCCTCGCTAAGCTAGGCCGATCTGAAACAGCGAGGAAGCAGGGCTCCAAATTAGCCTTCCCTAAACGATTCTAAAAGACATAAGAAAAATCGCTCGAATTTACACCTCGCTAAGCTAGGCCTGTATGAAACACCGATGAAGCGCTGCTCGAATTAATCCCCTTCGCTCAGCCATTCTGAAACATTGATGAATCATGGCTCTAATTTAGCTTTCGCTCAACCAGTCTAAAAGACCTAAGAAAAGGGCTCAAATTAAACCCTCGCTAAGCTAGGCCTCTCTGAAACAGCTAAGAAAAGGCGGGGCTCCAAATAAGCCTTCGCTCAACTAGACCTAAGAAAAATTCTCGAATTAACCCCTCACTGATCGAAGCTTATCTGAAACAGCGAGAAAGCATGGCTCCAAATTAGCCTTCGCTCGACAATTCTAAAAGACCTAAGAAAACTCCCTCGAATTTACACCTCGCAAAGCTATGCATGTATAAAACACTGGGGAAGCGCTGCTCGATTTTTCCCTCTTCACTCAGCAATTCTGAAACATTGAGGAAGCGCGGCTCAAATTTAGCCTTTGCTCAACAAGCCTAAAGACATAAGAAAAGGGCTCGAATTAACCCCTCGCTAAGCTGGGCCTCTCTGAACTGAAACAGCTAAGAAAAGGTAGGGCTCCAAATTAGCCTTCGCTCGACGATTCTAAAAGACCCAAGAAAACTCGCTCGAATTTACAACTCGCTGAGCTATGAGCGTATGAAACCATGAGCGATAGGACACCGATTGTGTATCAGTGTAAAATTTGTGTCAGTGGTGAGCCACCTTAACCTATTGTTTGTGTGTTTTGACCTTATTTTTACTTGTAGTGAGCCACCTTACCGCTGGTCGGCGAATTTAAAAAATTTTGGTAGTGAGCCACCTTAAGTGCAGATCCACCTTAAAAGTAAACCTCTAACGAGAGAGGTTTACTTTTAAGGTGGATCTGCACTTAAGGTGGCTCACTACCAAAATTTTTTAAATTCGCCGACCAGCGGTAAGGTGGCTCACTACAAGTAAAAATAAGGTCAAAACACACAAACAATAGGTTAAGGTGGCTCACCACTGACACAAATTTTACACTGATACACAATCGGTGTCCTATCGCTCATGATGAAACACTCAGGAAGCGCTGCTCAAATTTACCCCCTTCGCTCAGCCACTCTTAAACATTAATGAAGCATGGAACGAATTTAGCCTTCGCTAAGCCATTGTAAAAGAACTAAGCGGCAGGGCTCGAATTTAGCCTTCACTCAGCCAGTCTAAAAGACACAAGAAAACGGCTACAATTAACCCCTCGCTAAGCTACAATCTCTTACAAAAGTGTTGGACCCCTGCGGAAATCTATGTTTTTCGGCTATTTTTCCCCCCTCCCCCCCCATTTCAATGTTGGTTGTATTATGGATTCATTCCTTCGATGGACGTGCGTCGAAAAACAGTTTTGGCACTACAATCAACATTGAAACGGGGGGAGGGGGAGGGCAAAAATTCGATTTTTCGGTGAGGGGCCCAACACTTTTGTAAGACATTGTAGGCATATCTGAAACTAATCTGAAACAGCGAGAANTAAGGTGGCACCACTGACACAAATTTTACACTGATACACAATCGGTGTCCTATCGCTCATGATGAAACACTCAGGAAGCGCTGCTCAAATTTACCCCCTTCGCTCAGCCACTCTTAAACATTAATGAAGCATGGAACGAATTTAGCCTTCGCTAAGCCATTGTAAAAGAACTAAGCGGCAGGGCTCGAATTTAGCCTTCACTCAGCCAGTCTAAAAGACACAAGAAAACGGCTACAATTAACCCCTCGCTAAGCTACAATCTCTTACAAAAGTGTTGGACCCCTGCGGAAATCTATGTTTTTCGGCTATTTTTCCCCCCTCCCCCCCCCATTTCAATGTTGGTTGTATTATGGATTCATTCCTTCGATGGACGTGCGTCGAAAAACAGTTTTGGCACTACAATCAACATTGAAACGGGGGGAGGGGGAGGGCAAAAATTCGATTTTTCGGTGAGGGGCCCAACACTTTTGTAAGACATTGTAGGCATATCTGAAACTAATCTGAAACAGCGAGAAAGCACTACTCCAATTGAGCCTTCGCTCAACGAGTCTAAAAGAAATAATAAACAGGGCTCGAATTTACCCCTCCCTAAGCTAGGCCTATCTGAAACAGCGAGGAAGCAGGGCGCCAAATTAGTCTTCGCTCAACGAGTCTAACAGACCCAAAACAATGGCTCGAATTTTGCCCTCGCTAAGCTAGGCCTGTATGAAAAACTTAGGAAGCGCTGCTCACATTTACCCCCTTCGCCCAGTCAGTCTGCACCATTGAGGAAGCACTGCTCGAAATTAGCCTTCGCAGTGCCAGTCTGAAACAGCGATGAAGCACTACTCGAATTTAGTCTTTGCTCAGCTAGGCCTGCATGAAACACTTAGGAAGCGCTGCTCGAATTTACCCCCTTCGCTCAGTCAGTCTGTGACATTGAGGAAGCATTGCTCGAATTTAGCCTTCGCAAACCAGTGTAAAAAGAACTAAGAATTTGGGCTCGAATGTAGCCTTTGCTCAACCATTCTGAAACAGCTAAGAAGCACAACTTCAATTTATTCCTCGCTCAGCCTTCCTGAAACACAGAAGAAGCGCTACTCCAATTTACCCCCTTCGCTCAGCCATTCTGAAACAGTCAGAAAGCACGGCTCGAATTAAGCCTTCGCTAAGCCATTG
The DNA here is from genome assembly GCA_004194415.1 of Aurelia aurita. NCBI lineage: Eukaryota > Metazoa > Cnidaria > Scyphozoa > Semaeostomeae > Ulmaridae > Aurelia > Aurelia aurita. The sequence goes on along the minus strand of REGM01000547.1, from coordinate 15,329 downwards.
TAAAAGAATTACGAAACAGGGATAGAATTTTGCCTTTGCTCAACCAGTCGAAAAGACCTATCAAAAGGGATCGAATTAACCACTCACTAAGCTAGGCATATCTGAAACAGCAAGGAAGCACTGCTCAAATATAGCCATCGCTCAACGAGTCTAAAAGGCCTAAAAACAGGGCTCGAATTTAGTCTTTGCTCAACCAGTCTAAATGACCTAAGAAAAGGGCTCAAATTTACCACTCACTAAGCTAGGCATATCTGAAACAGCGAAGAAGCACTGCTGATCCAATTTAGCCATCGCTCAACGAGTTTACAAAAGACCTAAGAAAAGGGCTCGAATTAACCCCTCACTAATCAAGGCTGATCTGAAACAGAGAGAAAGTAGGGCTCCAAATTAGCCTTCGCTCAACGATTCTAAAAGACCTAAGAAAAATCGCTGGAATTTACACCTGACTAAGTTAGGCCTGTATGAAACACTAAGGTTTCCAATCTCAAATTTAACCATCGCTCAACGAGTCTAAAAGACCTAAAAAACAGGGCTCGAATTTACCCCTCGCTAAGCTAGGCCTGTATGAAACAGTTAGGAAACGCTGCTCAAATTTAGCCCTGACTCATCCTGCTTGAAACACGGAGGAAGCGCTGCTCGAATTTGCCACATTCGCTCAGCCATTCTGAAACACTGCTCGATTTAAGCCTTTGCTAAGCCAATGTGAAAGAACTAAAAAACAGAGCTCGAATTAACCCCTCGCTAAGCTAGGCCGATCTGAAACAGCGAGGAAGCAGGGCTCCAAATTAGCCATCCCTAAATGATTCTAAAAGACCTAAGAAAAATCGCTCCAATTTACACCTCGCTAAGCTAGGCCTGTATGAAACACTGATGAAGCGCTGCTCGAATTAATCCCATTCGCTCAGCCATTCTGAAACATTGATGAATCATGGCTCGAATTTAGCCTTCCCAGTGCCAGTCTGAAACAGCGATGAAGCACTACTCGAATTTAGTCTTTGCTCAGCTTGGCCTGCACGAAACACTTAGGAAGCGCTGCTTGAATTTACCCCCTTCGCTCAGTCAGTCTGTGACATTGAGGAAGCATTGCTCGAATTTAGCCTTCGCAAACCAGTGTAAAAAACTAAGAATTTGGGCTCGAATCTAGCCTTTGCTCAACCATTCTGAAACAGCGAGGAAGCACAACTTCAATTTATTCCTCGCTCAGCCTTCCTGAAACACAGAGGAAGCGCTACTCCAATTTACCCCCTTCGCTCAGCCATTCTGAAACAGTCAAAAAGCACGGCTCGAATTAAGCCTTCGCTAAGCCAATGTAAAAGAATTTAGNACTCCAATTTACCCCCTTCGCTCAGCCATTCTGAAACGGTCAAAAAGCACGGCTCGAATTAAGCCTTCGCTAAGCCAATGTAAAAGAATTTAGAAACAGGGCTCGAATTTTGCCTTTGCTCGACCAGTTTAAAAGACCTATCAAAAGGGATCGAATTAACAACTCACTAAGCTAGGCATATCTGAAACAGCGAGGAAGCACTGCTCAAATATAGCCATCGCTCAACGAGTTTAAAAGGCCTAAAAAGAGGGCTCGAATTTAGCCTTTGCTCAACCAGTCTAAATGACCTAAGAAAAGGGCTCAACTTTGCCACTCACTAAGCTAGGCATATCTGAAACAGCGAAGAAGCGCTGCTGATCCAATTTAGCCATCGCTCAACGAGTCTTTATAAGACCTAAGAAAAAGTAGGGCTCCGCATTAGCATTCGCTCAACGATTCTAAAAGACCTAAGAAACATGGCTCGAATTTACCCCTCGCTAAGCTAGGCCTGTATGAAACAGTTAGGAAGCGCTGCTCCAATTTAGCCCTCACTCATCCTGCCTGAAACACAGAGGAAGCGCTGCTCGAATTTGCCACATTCGCTCAGCCATTCTGAAACATCGAGGAAGCACTGCTCGATTTTAGCCTTCGCTAAGCCAGTGTGAAAAAACTAAAAAACAGGGCTTGAATTTACCCCTTCCTAAGGTGTGCCTATCTGAAACAGAGAGAAAGCAGGGCTCCAAATTAGCCTTCACTCAACGATTCTAAAAGACCTAAAAAACAGGGCTCTAATTTACGCCTCCCTAAGCTACGTTAGTCTGAGACACCAAGGAAGCAAGGCTCGAATTTAGCCTTTGCTCAGCCAGTCTAAAATACCTAAGAAAATGGCTCCAATTAACCCCTCATTAATCGAGGCTTATCTGAAACAGCGAGGAAGCATGGCTCCAAACTTGCTTTCGCTCAACGATTCTAAAAGACCTAAGAAAACTCGCTTGAATTTACACCTCGCTAAGCTATGCGTGAATGAAACACTTGGGAAGCGCTGCTCGAATTACCTCCTTCGCTCAGTCAGTCTGCAACATTGAGAAAGCACGGCTCGAATTTTGCCTTCGCTAAGCCAGTGTAAAAAACTAAGAAGCAGGGCTCGAATTTAGCCTTTGCTCAACCATTCTGAAACAGCAAGGAAGCAAGGCTCCAATTTAGTCCTCGCTCATCATGCCTGAAACACAGAGGAAGCGCTGCTCGAATTTGCCCCATTCGCTCAGACATTCGCTAAGCCAGTGTAAATGACATGAAAAACACGGCTCGAATTTACCCCTCCCTAAGCTAGGCCTACAATGCTTGCCAAAAGTCCTTGGAACACTTAGGCCCTTTCTTGATAATGACACACTTTTCCGCAATTCTATCAGTGGAGATTAGTAGAGGCACCCCCTCCCCCCCGAACAATGTTGATTTGCAAGGCTATTGTCCTAGCCTTTCATCAGAGTCGCGAATCTTATTTTATCGTCACAGAACAACATTGTTCTAAGGGGGAGAAGGGGAAATCGCATAACAAGGCAAAATTAGCTGAGGTGTTTCATCTGAGGTGTTCCAAGACTTTTGGCAGGCGTTGTAGCTGAACCAGAGAGAAAGCAGGGCCCAAATTAGCCTTCGCTCAACGATTCTAAAAGACCTAAGAAAAATCGCTCGAATTTCCACCTCGCTAAGCTTGGCCTGTATGAAACACAGATGAAGCGCTGCTCGAAGTAACCCACTTCGCTCAGCCATTCTAAAACATTGATAAATCATGGCTCGAATTTAGCCTTCGCTCAGCCAGTCTAAAAGACCTAAGAAAAGGGCTCGAATTAACCCCTCGCGAAGCTAGGCATATTTGAAACAGAGAGGAGGCAGGGCTCCAAATAAGATTTCGCTCAACTAGACCTAAGAAAAGGGCTCAAAATTAACCCCTCACTAATCGAGGCTTATCTGAAACAGTCAGGAAGCATGGCTCCAAATTAGCCTTCGCTCGACGATTCTAAAAGACCTAAGAAAAATCGCGCGAATTTACACCTCGCTGAGCTATGAGTGTATGAAGCACTGAGGAAGCGCTGATCGAAGTAACCCACTTTGCTCAGCAATTCTAAAACATTGATGAATCATGGTTCGAATTTAGCCTTCGCTCAGCCAGCTTAAAAGACTAAAGAAAAGGGCTCGAATTAACCCCTCACTAATCGAGGCTTTTCTGAAACAGCGAGGAAGCATTTCATTTTTTTTCATTATTAAATATTTATACAGGTAACAAATTTCAGCGTTATTAACTGCTTTACAAATTGACCTGTTTAAAAGAAAAAAAGAAAGCCTAAATTAAAGAAAATTACATTTTATATACAATACTTAGTCTTATACAATATACTGTTGGAATCGAGCATAATAAAAGTAAATGGAACATAAGATGTACCTCTCATATTGAATAACCTGAGTTAAAGGATGAGATCTCATAGGTTTATAAATAGCCTATTGTATTTGATAATCCAACGTGTTGCGAAAGAAAGCAAAGCTAAAGAATACAATGGCGTGTTTACGTTTTTCTTTGTCCTATTTATAGACGGGCGCCATATAGCTCAGGTCATTCACTTTAACTTTCTCACCTTTGCGTTTAAGGATTGGTCATCTTTTCTTCTATTCACCGAGGAGAATGCAATTCGTGATTTCGGGTTGTTGGTCTGCAATTGGTTTATTGTGTCAATAACATCTTCACAGAGCTGCTCCGGCGTACTGGATTTTACGTCATTGGTAGCTGCATGGACTATGATAATATCTTGATCGCTTTTCCCAACTTTGTTCACAAGTTGTTTAATTTTCATCCATGGCTTGCAATTAATCTCAACATCTCTGTGGTCATTCGAAAGTTTCGAATCATCAATCCGTCGTAGCTGAGAATCTCCAACAACTAGGACCTTGACCTTTTTCACTTTGTTGTGTTTTCCAGGCTTTTTCGTATTACCTTTGTGAGAATCTTCTGTTCGACTTTCAATTGTTCTTGAATTCAATTGTGCTTGAATTTAGCCTTCGCTCAGCCAGTCTGAAACTTCGAGGAAGCAGTGGAAGCAGTGCTCGAATTTAGCCTTTGCTTAGCCAGTCTGAAACACTGCGGAAGCGCTGCAAAAATTTAGCCTTCGCTCAGCCATTCTGAAACATTAAGACAGCAGGGCACGAGGTTAGCCTCCGCTTGGCCAGTGTAAAAGAACTAAGAAACAGGGCTCAAATTTAGTCTTTGCTCAACCAGTCTGAAAAACTGAGGCAGCGCTGTTCGAATTTTGCACCTTCGCTCAGCCAGTCTGCAACATTGAGGAAGCATGACTCGAATTTAGCATTCGCTAGGCCTGTGTAAAATAATTAAGAAGCAGGGCTCAATTTAGCATTGGCTCTGCAAGTCTAAAAGACCTAAGACAAGAGCTCGAATTAACCACTCGCTAAGCTAGGCCTTTCTGAAACAGCGAGGAAGCAGGGCTCCAATTTAGCCATCGCTCAACGAGACTAAAAAAGCTAACTAAAGTGTTAGAATTTACTCCTCCATAAGCTAGGACTATCTGAAACAGCGAAGAAGCAGGGCTCCAAATTAGCCTTCGCTCACCGATTCTTAAAGACATAAGAAACATGGCTCGAATTTACCCCAAGCTAAGCTAGGCCTGTCTTCAACACAGAGGAAGCGCTGCTCGAATTTGCACCCTTTCCTCAGCAATTCTGAAACATTGAGGAAGCACGGCTGGATTTAAGGCTTCCTTAAGCGAGTGTAAAAGAGCTAAGAAACAGGGCTCAAATTTAGCCTTGCTCAACCAGTCTAAAAGACGTAAGAAACGGGCTCGAATTTAGCCTTTGCTCAACCAGTCTAAAAGACATAAGAAACATGGCTCGAATTTATCCCTCGCTACGCTAGGCCAGCCTGAAACACTGAGCAAGAGCGGCTCAAATTTAGCCTTTGCTCAGCCAGTCTAAAATACCTAAGAAAATGGCTCCAATTAACCCCTCATTAATCGAGGCTTATCTGAAACAGCGAGGAAGCATGGCTCCAAACTTGCTTTCGCTCAACGATTCTAAAAGACCTAAGAAAACTCGCTCGAATTTACACCTCGCTAAGCTATGCCTGTAAGAAACACTAGGGAAGCGCTGCCCGAATTTTCCCCCTTCACTCAGCCATTCTGAAACATTGAGGAAGCACGGCTCGAATTTAGCCTTCGCTAAGCAAGTCTAAAAGACCAAAAAATTCGGGCTCGAATGTACTTCTCACTAAGCTAGGCCTATCTGAAGCAGCGAGGAAACAGGGCGCCAAATTAGTCATCGCTCAACGAGTCTAAAAGATCTAAAAAAACAGTGCCCGAAATCTATGTTTTTCGGCTATTTTTCCCCTTCCCCCCCCATTTCAATGTTGGATGTATTATGGATACATTCCTTTGATGGACTTGAGTCGAAAAACAGTTTTGGCACTACAATCAACATTGAAACGTGGGGAGGGAGGGGGGGGGGGGCAAAATGCGATTTTTCGGTGAGAGGTCCAACACTTTTGTAAGAGATTGTAGGCATATCTGAAACTGATTTGAAACAGCGAAAAAGCACTACTCCAATTTAGCCTTCTTTCAGCGAGTCTAACAGACCCAAGAAACATCGCTCGAATTTAGCCCTCGCTAAGCTAGGCCTGTATGAAACACATACTAAGCGCTGCTCAAATTTACCCCCTTCGCCCAAACAGTCTGCACCATTGAGGAGGCACTGCTCGAATTTAGCCTTCGTAGTGCCAGTCTGAAACAGCGATGAAGCACTACTCGAATTTAGTCTTTGCTCAGCTAGGTCTTCATGAAACACTTAGGAAGCGCTGCTCGAATTTACCCCCTTCGCTCAGTCAGTCTGTGACATAGAGGAAGCATTGCTCGAATTTAGCCTTCGCAAACCAGTGTAAAAAAACTAAGAATTTTGGCTGGAATGTAGCCTTTGCTCAACCATTCTGAAACAGCGAGGAAGCACAACTTCAATTTATTCCTCGCTCAGCCTTCCTGAAACACAGAGGAAGCGCTACTCCAATTTACCCCCTTCGCTCAGCCATTCTGAAACAGTCAAAAAGCACGGCTCGAATTAAGCCTTCGCTAAGCCAATGTAAAAGAATTTAGAAACAGGGCTCGAATTTTGCCTTTGCTCGACCAGTTTAAAAGACCTATCAAAAGGGATCGAATTAACAACTCACTAAGCTAGGCATATCTGAGACAGCGAGGAAGCACTGCTCAAATATAGCCATCGCTCAACGAGTTTAAAAGGCCTAAAAAGAGGGCTCGAATTTAGCCTTTGCTCAACCAGTCTAAATGACCTAAGAAAAGGGCTCAACTTTGCCACTCACTAAGCTAGGCCTCCAATTTACGGCTAGTTATTTACCTCTCGCCCAGCCAGTCTAAAGAGCCGAGAAGACAGCGCTCCAATTTACGGAGAGAAATTTAACTTACATTTGATACCAGTTTAGGGCTAGCTATTTACCGTATATTTAACCCGCCTTAGGCAAAGGAGACATTGCTCCAGTAATTTACCTCTCTCTCAGCCAGTCTAAAGAGCCGAGAAGACAGCGCTCCAACTTACGGAGAGAAATTTAAATTACATTTGATACCAGATTAGGGCTAGCTATTTACCGTATATTTAACCCGCCTAAAGGCGAAAGGAGACATGGCTCCAGTAATTTACCTCTCGCTCAGCCCATCTATAGAGCCAAGGAGACATTGCTCCAATTAAGGGCAAGTTATTCACCTTACACTTAATGCGTCTAAGGGCCGGAGGAGACAAAGTTCCAATGTAGGGCTAGTTATTTACCTTGCACTAAACCGGTCTAAAGACACTGCTTCAATTTAGGGCTAGGAATTTACCTCTCGCTCAGGTAGTCTTAAGACCCTAGGCGACACTGCTCCAATTTACGGCCAGTTATTTACATCTCCCAAAGCCCGTCATAAGAGCCGAGGGGACAGTGCTCAAATTTAGGGCTAGACATTTGCCTTAAACTTGATATCAGTTTGGGGCTAGTTATTTACCTTACACTTAACCCGTCTAAAGGCGAGGGGAGACAGGGCTCCAATTTACGGCTATTTATTTACCTCTCGCTCAGCCCGTCAAAAGAGCCGAGGGGCCAGTGCTCAAATTGACGGCTAGACATTTGCCTTAAACTTGATATCAGTTTGGGGCTAGACATTTACATTACACTTAACCAGTCTAAAGAGCCGAGAAGACAGCGCTCCAATTTACGGCTAGAAATTTAACTTACATTTGATACCAGTTTAGGGCTAGCTATTTACCGTATATTTAACCCGCCTAAAAGCCAAAGGGGACATTGCTCCAGTAATTTACCTCTCTCTCAGCCCATCTATAGAGCCAAGGAGACATTGCTCCAATTAAGGGCAAGTTATTCACCTTACACTTAACGCGTCTAAGGGCCGGAGGAGACAAAGTTCCAATGTAGGGCTAGTTATTTACCTTGCACTAAACCGGTCTAAAGACACTGCTTCAATTTAGGGCTAGGAATTTACCTCTCGCTCAGGTAGTCTTAAGACCCTAGGCGACACTGCTCCAATTTACGGCTAGTTATTTACATCTCCCACAGCCAGTCAAAAGAGCCGAGGGGACAGTGCTCAAATTTAGGGCTAGACATTTACCTTAAACTTGATATCAGTTTGGGGCTATTTATTTACCTTACACTTAACCCGTCTAAAGGCGAGGGGAGACAGAACTCCAATTTACGGCTAGTTATTTACCTCTCGCTCAGCCAGTCTAAAGAGCCGAGAAGACAGCTCTCCAATTTACGGCTAGAAATTTAACTTACACTTGATACCAGTTTAGGGCTAGCTATTTACCGTATATTTAACCCGCCTAAAGGCGAAAGGAGACATAACTCCAGTACTTTACCTCTAGCTCAGCCGGTCTATAGAGCCAAGGAGACATTGCTCCAATTAAGGGCAAGTTATTCACCTTACACTTAACGCGTCTAAGGGCCGGATGAGACAAAGTTCCAATGTAGGACTAGTTATTTACCTTACACTAAACCGGTCTAAAGACAATGCTCCAATTTACGGCTAGTTATTTACATCTCCCACAGCCCGTCTAAAGAGCCGAGGAGACAGCGCTCCAATTTACCGCTAGAAATTTACCTTTAACTTGATATTAGGTTGGGGCTAGTTATTTACCGTAAACTGAACCCGTCTAACGGCAATTTACGGCTAGTTATTTATATCTCCCGCAGCCCGTCAAAAGAGCCGAGGGGACAGTGCTCAAATTTAGGGCTAGACATTTGCCTTAAACTTGATATCAGTTTGGGGCTAGTTATTTACATTACACTCAACCAATCTAAAGGCCCGGGGATACAAAGCTCCAATCTACGGCTAGAGATTGACCTAAAACTTGACACCAGTTTAGGGCTAGTTCTTTACCTTGCACTTAACAACCCGTCTCAAGGACAGAGGAAGCATGGCTCCAGCTTAGGGATAGAAATTTACCTCTCAATCAGCCAGTCTAAGGAGCAGACGAGACACTGCTCAAATTTAGGTCTAGTTATTCACCACTTGCTCAGCCCGTCTAAAGAGCCGAGGAGACAGCGCTCCAATTTACCGCTAGAAATTTACCTTTAACTTGATATTAGGCTGGGGCTAGTTATTTACTGTAAACTGAACCCGTCTAACGGCAAGAGGAAACCGGGCTCCACATTACAGCTAGTTATTTACCTCTCGCGCGGTCGATCTAAATAGCGGGGGTGACACGTCTCCAGTTTACAGTCAGAAAATTACCTTACACTTAACTTGTCTAACGACCCAAAGACACACTGCTTCAATTTACGGCTAGTTATTTACATCTCGCGCAGCCCGTCCAAAGAGCCAAGGAGACCGCGTTACAATTTACGGCTAGAGATTTACATTACACTTGATATCAGTTTGGGGCTAGTTATTAACCTTACACTTGACCCCTCTAAAGGCACGGGGAGACAGCCCTCCAATTTACGGCTAGTTATTTACCTCTCGCCCAGCCAGTCTAAAGAGCCGAGAAGACAGCGCTCCAATTTACGGCTAGAAATTTAACTTACATTTGATACCAGTTTAGGGCTAGCTATTTACCGTATATTTAACACGCCTAAAAGCCAAAGGAGACATTGCTCCAGTAATTTACCTCTCTCTCAGCCCATCTATAGAGCCAAGTAGACATTGCTCCAATTAAGGGCAAGTTATTCACCTTACACTTAGCGCGTCTAAGGGCCGGAGGAGACAAAGTTCCAATGTAGGGCTAGTTATTTACCTTACACTAAACCGGTCTAAAGACACTGCTTCAATTTAGGGCTAGGAATTTACCTCTCGCTCAGCCAGTCTTAAGACCCTAGGCGACATTGCTCCAATTTACGGCTAGTTATTTACATCTCCCACAGCCCGTCAAAAGAGCCGAGGGGACAGTGCTCAAATTTACGGCTAGACATTTGCCTTAAACTTGATATCAGTTTGGGGCTAGTTATTTACATTGCACTCAACCAATCTAAAGGCCCGGGGATACAAAGCTCCAATCTACGGATAGAGATTTACCTAAAACTTGATACCAGTTTAGGGCTAGCAATTTACCGTATATTTAACCCACCTAAAGGCCAAAGGAGACATGGCTCCAGTAATTTACCTCTCGCTCAGCCCATCTATAGAGCCAAGGAGACATTGCTCCAATTAAGGGCAAGTTATTCACCTTACACTTAACGCGTCTAAGGGCCGGAGGAGACAAAGTTCCAATGTAGGGCTAGTTATTTACCTTACACTAAACCGGTCTAAAGACACTGCTTCAATTTAGGGCTAGGAATTTACCTCTCGCTCAGCCAGTCTTAAGACCCTAGGCGACATTGCTCCAATTTACGGCTAGTTATTTACATCTCCCACAGCCCGTCAAAAGAGCCGAGGGGACAGTGCTCAAATTTACGGCTAGACATTTGCCTTAAACTTGATATCAGTTTGGGGCTAGTTATTTACATTACACTCAACCAATCTAAAGGCCCGGGGATACAAAGCTCCAATCTACGGCTAGAGATTTACCTAAAACTTGATACCAGTTTAGGGCTAGTTCTTTACCGTATATTTAACCCACCTAAAGGCCAAAGGAGACATGGCTCCAGTAATTTACCTCTCGCTCAGCCCATCTATAGAGCCAAGGAGACATTGCTCCAATTAAGGGCAAGTTATTCACCTTACACTTAACGCGTCTAAGGGCCGGAGGAGACAAAGTTCCAATGTAGGGCTAGTTATTTACCTTACACTAAACCGGTCTAAAGACACTGCTTCAATTTAGGGCTAGGAATTTACCTCTCGCTCAGCCAGTCTTAAGACCCTAGGCGACATTGCTCCAATTTACGGCTAGTTATTTACATCTCCCACAGCCCGTCAAAAGAGCCGAGGGGACAGTGCTCAAATTTACGGCTAGACATTTGCCTTAAACTTGATATCAGTTTGGGGCTAGTTATTTACATTGCACTCAACCAATCTAAAGGCCCGGGGATACAAAGCTCCAATCTACGGATAGAGATTTACCTAAAACTTGATACCAGTTTAGGGCTAGCTATTTACCGTATATTTAACCCACCTAAAGGCCAAAGGAGACATGGCTCCAGTAATTTACCTCTCGCTCAGCCCATCTATAGAGCCAAGGAGACATTGCTCCAATTAAGGGCAAGTTATTCACCTTACACTTAACGCGTCTAAGGGCCGGAGGAGACAAAGTTCCAATGTAGGGCTAGTTATTTACCTTGCACTAAACCGGTCTAAAGACACTGCTTCAATTTAGGGCTAGGAATTTACCTCTCGCTCAGCCAGTCTTAAGACCCTAGGCGACATTGCTCCAATTTAAGGCTAGTTATTTACATCTCCCACAGCCCGTCAAAAGAGCCGAGGGGACAGTGCTCAAATTTACGGCTAGACATTTGCCTTAAACTTGATATCAGTTTGGGGCTAGATATTTACATTACACTCAACCAATCTAAAGGCCCGGGGATACAAAGCTCCAATCTACGGCTAGAGATTTAACTAAAACTTGATACCAGTTTAGGGCTAGTTCTTTACCTTGCACTTAGCCAGTCTAAGGGCGAGAGGAAACATGGCTCCAGTTTAGGGTTAGAAATTTTCCTCTCAATCAGCCAGTCTAAGGAGCAGACGAGACACTGCTCAAGGTTAGGGCTAGTTATTCACCACTTGCTCAGCCCGTCTAAAGAGCCGAGGAGACAGCTGTCCAATTTACCGCTAGAAATTTACCTTTAACTTGATATTAGGTTGGGGCTAGTTATTTACCTTACACTGAACCCGTCTAACGGCAAGAGGAAACCGGGCTCCACATTACGGCTAGTTATTTACCTCTCGCGCGGCGCGGCCAATCTAAATAGCGGAGGAGACACGGGTCTAGTTTACAGTCAGAAATTTACCCTACACTTAACTGGTCTAACGACACTAAGACACACTGCTTTAATTTACGGCTAGTTATTTACCTCTCGCGCAGCCCGTCCAAAGAGCCATGGAGACAGCGTTACAATTTACTGCTAGAGATTTACCTTACACTTGATATCATTTTGGGGCTAGTTATTTACCTTACACATAACCCGTCTAAAGGCAAGGGGAGACAGGCCTCCAATTTACTGCTAGTTATTTACCTCTCGCTCAGCCAGTCTAAAGAGCCGAGAAGACAGCGCTCCAATTTACGGCTAGAAATTTAACTTATATTTAATACCAGTTTAAGACTAGCCGCTACTAGCAATTTACCGTATATTTAACCCAGCTAAAGGCCAAAGGTGACATGGCTCCAGTACTTTACGTCTCGCTCAGCCCATCTAAAGAGCCAAGGAGACATTGCTCCAATTAAGGGCAAGTTATTCACCTTACACTTAACGCGTCTAAGCCCCGGAGGAGACAAAGTTTCAATGTAGGGCTAGTTATTTACCTTACACTAAACCGGTCTGAAGACACTGCTTCAATTTAGGGCTAGGAATTTACCTCTCGCTCAGCCAGTCTTAAGACCCTAGGCGACATTGCTCCAATTTACGGCTAGTTATTTACATCTCCCACAGCCCGTCAAAAGAGCCGAGGGGACAGTGCTCAAATTTACGGCTAGACATTTGCCTTAAACTTGATATCAGTTTGGGGCTAGTTATTTACATTACACTCAACCAATCTAAAGGCCCGGGGATACAAAGCTCCAATCTACGGCTAGAGATTTACCTAAAACTTGATACCAGTTTAGGGCTAGTTCTTTACCTTGCACTTAGCCAGTCTAAGGGCGAGAGGAAACATGGCTCCAGTTTAGGGTTAGAAATTTTCCTCTCAATCAGCCAGTCTAAGGAGCAGACGAGACACTGCTCAAGGTTAGGGCTAGTTATTCACCACTTGCTCAGCCCGTCTAAAGAGCCGAGGAGACAGCGCTCCAATTTACCGCTAGAAATTTACCTTTAACTTGATATTAGGTTGGGGCTAGTTATTTACCTTACACTGAACCCGTCTAACGGCAAGAGGAAACCGGGCTCCACATTACGGCTAGTTATTTACCTCTCGCGCGGCGCGGCCAATCTAAATAGCGGAGGAGACACGGGTCCAGTTTACAGTCGGAAACTTACCCTACACTTAACTGGTCTAACGACCCTAAGACACACTGCTTCAATTTACGGCTAGTTATTTACCTCTCGCGCAGCCCGTCCAAAGAGCCATGGAGACAGCGTTACAATTTACGGCTAGAGATTTACCTTAAACTTGATATCAGTTTGGGGCTAGTTATTTACCTTACACATAACCCGTCTAAAGGCAAGGGGAGACAGGCCTCCAATTTACTGCTAGTTATTTACCTCTCGCTCAGCCAGTCTAAAGAGCCGAGAAGACAGCGCTCCAATTTACGGCTAGAAATTTAACTTATATTTAATACCAGTTTAAGACTAGCCGCTACTAGCAATTTACCGTATATTTAACCCAGCTAAAGGCCAAAGGTGACATGGCTCCAGTACTTTACGTCTCGCTCAGCCCATCTATAGAGCCAAGGAGACATTGCTCCAATTAAGGGCAAGTTATTCACCTTACACTTAACGCGTCTAAGCGCCGGAGGAGACAAAGTTCCAATGTAGGGCTAGTTATTTACCTTACACTAAACCGGTCTGAAGACACTGCTTCAATTTAGGGCTAGGAATTTACCTCTCGCTAAGCCAGTCTTAAGACCCTAGGCGACATTGCTCCAATTTACGGTTAGTTATTTACATCTCCCACAGCGCGTCAAAAGAGCCGAGGGGACAGTGCTCAAATTTACGGCTAGACATTTGCCTTAAACTTGATATCAGTTTGGGGCTAGTTATTTACATTGCACTCAACCAATCTAAAGGCCCGGGGATACAAAGCTCCAATCTACGGATAGAGATTTACCTAAAACTTGATACCAGTTTAGGGCTAGCAATTTACCGTATATTTAACCCACCTAAAGGCCAAAGGAGACATGGCTCCAGTAATTTACCTCTCGCTCAGCCCATCTATAGAGCCAAGGAGACATTGCTCCAATTAAGGGCAAGTTATTCACCTTACACTTAACGCGTCTAAGTGCCAGAGGAGACAAAGTTCCAATGTAGGGCTAGTTATTTACCTTATACTAAACCGGTCTAAAGACACTGCTTCAATTTAGGGTTAGGAATTTACCTCTCGCTCAGCCAGTCTTAAGACCCTAGGCGACTCTGCTCCAATTCACGGCTAGTTATTTACATCTCCCACAGCCAGTCAAAAGAGCCGAGGGGACAGTGCTCAAATTTAGGGCTAGATATTTACCTTAAACTAGATATCAGTTTGGGGCTAGTTATTTACCTTACATTTAACCCGTCTAAAGGCGAGGGGAGACAGGACTCCAATTTACGGCTAGTTATTTACCTCTCGCTCAGCCAGTCTAAAGAGCCGAGAAGACAGCGCTCCAATTTACGGCTAGAAATTTAACTTACACTTGATACCAGTTTAGGGCTAGCTATTTACCGTATATTTAACCCGCCTAAAGGCGAAAGGAGACATAACTCCAGTACCTTACCTCTCGCTCAGCCGGTCTATAGAGCCAAGGAGACATTGCTCCAATTAAGGGCAAGTTATTCACCTTACACTTAACGCGTCTAAGGGCCGGATGAGACAAAGTTCCAATGTAGGGCTAGTTATTTACCTTACACTAAACCGGTCTAAAGACAATGCTTCAATTTAGGGCTAGGAATTTACCTCTCGCTGAGCCAGTCTTAAGACCCTAGGCGACATTGCTCCAATTTACGGCAAGTTATTTACATCTCCCACAGCCCGTCTAAAGAGCCGAGGAGACAGCGCTCCAATTTACCGCTAGAAATTTACCTTTAACTTGATATTAGGTTGGGGCTAGTTATTTACCTTACACTGAACCCGTCTAACGGCAAGAGGAAACCGGGCTCCACATTAGAGCTAGTTATTTAACTCTCGCGCGGTCAATCTAAATAGTGGAGGTGACACGTCTCCAGTTTACAGTCAGAAATTTACCTTACACTTAACTTGTCTAACGACCCAAAGACACACTGCTTCAATTTAAAGATAGTTATTTACCTCTCGCGCAGCCCGTCCAAAGAGCCAAGGAGACAGCGTTACAATTTACGGCTAGAGATTTACATTACACTTGATATCAGTTTGGGGCTAGTTATTTACCTTACACTTAACCCGTCTAAAGGCGATTGGAGACAGGACTCCAATTTACGGCTAGAAATTTAACTTAAACTTGATACCAGTTTAGGGCTAGCTATTTACCGTATATTTAACCCGCCTAATGGCGAAAGGAGACATAACTCCAGTACTTTACCTCTCTCTCAGCCCATCTATAGAGCCAAGGAGACATTGCTCCAATTAAGGGCAAGTTATTCACCTTACACTTAACGCGTCTAAGGGCCGGAGGAGACAAAGTTCCAATGTAGGGCTAGTTATTTACCTTGCACTAAACCGGTCTAAAGACTCTGCTTCAATTTAGGGCTAGGAATTTACCTCTCGCTCAGCCAGTCTTA
>REGM01000546.1:75947-87449 GCA_004194415.1 Aurelia aurita | reverse complement strand
TTGCCAGAGTATGACCAAAGGCTAATGAAGCTAAGATTCATTGAAAATAAAACTACAGCATGATTTGAACCAAAGGAAAAGTATGTTACAAACTTCAGTATTTGGAAAGAATTATGCAATTGGGCCATTTTTTGCAAAATGACGGAAAAACGGCTTTTTCAAAAATCTCGTAAATTATTCTAAGTTAGTAAATTTTTCTAAAAACAACGATTATTTAAACTATGTGTCAATAATGTTATGAATGCAAAATTTTGTGCAGTTAACTTCAGCACTTTTCATGTAAACTAACTTCAAAGTTGTGAGCTATTCAGACAATCACTTACAAAATGGTTGAGCCACCCCAAAATATTTGGTTTTTCGCCCCTGCTCTCCCCCCTCCCCCCTAGTCAATCTTGCAATACCACTCAAATGTTGTCGAACCATGAATGCCAGCATAATCGAGTACTTTCTTGCAAAAAACATTGATATGGGGGGAGGGGGGACCAAAATGTCGTTTTTTACAGGGTGGCTCAACCATTTTGTAAGTGATTGTAGGCCCAATTTTACGCTGTCTTCCTCAGGCACGTTGCAAGGAAGCCAACAACGTCAATTTCAAAATTTCCAAAACAGAAGTGTGCCAGGTCATCCATATAGACCATTGAAGAAGAAGGCCGTTCCTAAGAAGGCAACAGGTGTACCAACAAGTGTTTATCTCCTTGACTTCAAAGTGTGAAATGCGAAATCATCACCAGCTATTTCTGGGAATTTTGTTTTGAAAACTTCACACAGCTCTTGACGAATGTTTTCTTCAGGATCACCAGGTGTGAGGTCAAATTCTCCTTTTAAAACTACCAGTGATTCACTGAATGTACACTGTTGCTCTGCATCAAGACTGTCCTCAAAATCATCGCCCTCTACTTTGAAATCAACAAGGAGATAAACACTTTTTGGTACACCTGTTGCCTTCTTAGGAACGGCCTTCTTCTTCAATGGTCTATATGGATGACCTGGCACACTTCTGTTTTGGAAATTTTGAAATTGACGTTGTTGGCTTCCTTGCAACGTGCCTGAGGAAGACAGCGTCAAATTGGGCCTAGGTCTTGCAGCTCCACCTCCATATTTGGCCCAGCACTTAAGTTGATGGCTGCTGTTTGCGCTGCTGATGAAGTAGCAGCTGAGTTAATCAATGAGCGGGTTCTGTTATACAAGCTTTGTACCCCCGAGGATCCAGTACAAATAAAACTTTGTATCTCTTCCCTCACAAATCTTCTCACAGTCGCCTCAAAGAGCTCCTCAAAGTTGTCGATCTCTTTCCTTGCCGCCATGATGAAGGAGACATGATGGGTCACATTGTTGCGCACAATGGATGCGCACGAAATGTTGAAAAATTAAATTGTTGAATGAAAATTGGAATGTTGAATAAAAATGAAATTGTTGAATGAAAATTGAAATGTTGAATTGTAAAGTTAGAATGTTGAATGTATACCAAAATGTTGAATGTAGATTAAAATTTTTAATGAAAATTAAATTGTTGAATAAAAAATGTATTTGGTCCGTGAAAGTGAAAAAGTAGACGTTGGAGGAATATTTTTGTTGAATGTGAACATAAATTGGTATGTTGAATTTTGCACCAAAATGCCTACCATAGAAAAATGCCAGATTTGACTCCAAATTCGCATTTTGCTTTGTTGAGAGTAATCTCTATTTTCAATCTACATTTACCGCTGAGGAGGCTTTTCACGCAGCTACTGCAAGAAAAGAGAAATACTGACTCAGCATTAAGGCTGATTTCCAGTCAGTGGAATTTTCCGAGCGGGCGGAATTTTACACAATAAAAGGTTACTCAGGCGTAACTTCCTATTCACATTCAAAGCGACATTTTCTCTCGTAAACAATAGAATTCCCGTCCGCTCGGAAAATTCCACTGACTGGAAACTAGCCTTTACGTGCAAACAAAGGGAAGCGAAGCGGATATTCAACAGGGGCTCTGTCACAGGGAAACCAGGAAATAATTGTTGCTACAAATAAAATTTGTAAAAAAAATTGTCTTTCTTTGTCCCCTGTGCGCTTAGTAATTTTTGTCCTTCGCGGAGCACAGGGGACTAAGGTAAAAAAATGACTAAGCGCGCAGGGGTTTCTGGTTTCCCTGTGGCTCTGTCTGTCACATCCTATACGAACAGTAGACTGGAAGGGAAGTAAACGAAATCCAAAATGTCTGCCCCAAGAAAGCGAGTGATACAAAGGAGTCTCAGTTTTAGTCCAAGACAATCGACGAAAGAAGTAGAGGACGACCAACGTGGCAATGGAAGTGTTGATGATACTTTATCGCGGCAGAGCAATCATGATGAAAAGTTCGTACAAAGGGCTGCTGAAACTGCAAAAGCCAAGAGCAGGAAAAGAGCATTGGGCAACAAGTTGAGAAGGTATACCTATATAGGCCCTATAATAGGGAAAATGGATGCTGCCAAACCAAAATGGGCCTATAGAGAGCTCGGCCTATCTTTAACTAACCCTAACATACCAAAAAATAAGCAACTAAGTAAAGGAAAATGTTTGCACTTTTTGATATGAATCGTGCCTAATATTCAAATCACAGTGCAAATATTAATAGTTTACTTTATTTAGGCCATACATATGAGATAGATTAATAGATTCTCATCATAAAGTTTGGGGAACTTTTGCGATGCAGGAGGCTTATACAGGGGTGTTCTGGCTTAGAAACTCAGGGTGGCTAGCATTTACAAGGGGCCTGGTTCAGGGTGTTGCAGGGGCAATCCCACCCAATGGTATAGTGACCATGCTGTCTTTTGGGACAAAAGCAAGCAAGATGAGGGTCCCTAAGCTCACTTAGGGAGAATATTTTTGAGGTAGCAACGGATAACAACCTCAAGATGGTCGGAAAGTACCCTTCTGTTTTGAGTAGAAACTGAGAAGTTTTGCAAGATACTGGACTGGGTTATTTTCAAGATTCAATGCCCTTATTTGAAATCTGGAGAAAATAAATACAGGCAAGGCAGTGGCTGTAAAACTCTGATTTATCACCTAACAGAGACTGTATCAATGGTATCTAATGCAACCAAAATGGGACCCTTCAATTTCTGCATCAGTATTATGCAGGCATTAATTTAAGGAATTTTCATCACTGCACAAAACAACGTAAATCGCAGTTTTGCAGGTCAAAAGGGTGTGGCAAAAGGGTGTGGCAATAGGTTTGGCAAGTTTTCTTGAGGGTAGAGACAAGTATGGAGTGTAAGATTGTCATACATTTTTGTGCACCATTAGTTAGTTGTGCACTGTGAAACCATGGGGGAAGCCAGCCACATGCGCGGGCCCTGCGCGGGAAGTGCATACATCTAAGTGGTCCAGGGATGCACCCCTGGAAAATTTTGTAAATATGACTTATAGAATGGCCTAGAATGCAGCTAATTCTTCTTTTTTTGAAGCAAGGGAGTTTGTCACGCAACTAATTTGCTGACACATGAGCAAAACTGGATTTAATATTCCAATATTAGTCCGTGATATTCTGTTAGAAACTGAAAACCACCCAAAGTTCTTCGATTTTCTCTGCAGGGGTGACCCTTGCCAGAAATTGAAAGGCGCAACTTGCAGAGGGGGTGCCACAGATATAGCAGAAGCTGGAAGTGCACCGAAGGCGCGCCAAAATTCTTTGGGTATTGGTTATGAAAATTCTTCAGTTTTCCTACTAAATAGCACCTGAATGTAAGAGCTATATTTCAAGAAAACTGACCAGAATCATATTGTCAAGCACCTTGCTCGTTTTGACACAAGTAGTAAGTGATTGGAGGCGAAAAGCAAGATTTAATTTTTCGAACATGTGATTTCTGCAGTAGTTATTTTACTAAGCAACGCCTGAATTGTATGTTTTTTTCCCAACATTCTATTTGAAGACTCTAAAAAGAGGTGAGTTAGTTTCAATGAGAAGGGCAATTTTTTGTCAAAAAGGGGGTGCCCAGCAAGATGACTATTCGTTGCAAGAAGTATTAAGTGTCTTTATTATGAAAACATCTAAAACTGCTGTATTTCAAGTATTTCAAACTGAAAAGTGAAAGAATTCATCACTGCACAAAACTTGATTCATCACTGCACATTTTCGATTCATCACTGCACAAATTGGTCATCACTGCACCTTAAATTAATCCTTGGTATTATGTGATTGCTGACATCATTACACAACGTTTTTGAGGCTGAAGTGGCTATATCTCCTCCCAAGTATGTTGAATCGGCTTCAAAATGTTACAGCTGAATTGATCTTGATGAGACCTTTCGAATGATGTGTATAAGTTTTTGCATTTTGGTGAAATTAGGAAAACAATTTATGACTTGCCATCATTCCTATGACATCATAATTGGCATTTTTTAGAATCATTAAGGCTCAAATTTTTTCATTGATCCCACCCTTATGCAAATACAGGGCCTTGCATTGACAGCAATATAATGGTGTAGTGGTGTAGTGTTGCAATCCTCTGACTTTGCAGCCAGAACAGTCAGGCGGACTTGAGCCCCACCAATAGCGCGCAGACTTGAGCCCCACAAATACCACTTGAGCGTCACAACAATGGGTTGCGGATTTAATTAGGACTTCTCTGCTTCTGCAAGCTTGTGGGTGTTAAAAGACGCAACTTCACATTCACCTTCATCAGTGGTTTGCATTTGCTATGAAATCCAAGATGAAATCCTTAACTGAATTTGAATAATGTAAAGTTTGCTGGCACTGGTAGAGGAAAAATATTGTGTTTCCATTTCCCAACTTGAGATGACTAGATGATATGCTTGATGTCCGATGTTTTCAGTCTTCACAGAATGTAATTTTTTTATACTTATATTTGAAGCTCTGTTTTGGGGGGCAACCACTTGTTTAACAATCAAGAAAACTGGCAAGATGTTTCGCAAACCGGTAGTTTAGGGGACTGTTTAAGGCCTTTCAAGAAATGTGTAATCGAAAGCAATTGTGAGACTGTTGCTGCAATTGTCCAGTTATCTTTGTTTCCATCCTAGCAATTGTAGAGAGAAAAGAAAGTAACAAGAATGGTGATATTTATAAGATGTTGATATGACTTTTATACTCACCTATTAGTTTAATTAACCATTACTTTATTTCAATGCTTTGAAGTTTCTTACAACAGATCTTTCGAGGAATATTTGACAGAACTATACATCCAACCATACTCTTTTTTTCAAGCTTAAATCCAGTGTTATTTTGATTTATTATTATTATTATTATTATTATTATTATTTATTATTATATTCTTTAAAGTTTGTACACGAAAATAGTTCTGTAAAAGATGTAATTAAAACCAACTATCTATATAATTAAAATATACGATATAAACTATAGAACAACTTTTAAGAATGCCAATTCAATTAAATGGTAGTAAAAAAAGGATGAGTTGAAACAAATGCTTTTATTTGCAGTTTTTGCACATGCATCTTTCTCCTTTCCAGTTTCTAATTGCATTTTTGAACGATTGAACTGTTTGTGCCTTTTTAGTGTCATCAGGAAGATTGTTCCAAATGATGCTGCCCCGAAATGACAATGAATTAGAACCAAGGTTCCGGTTCTTGTAGGTGGTAGTCCTAGTAGATTTTGAGTTCTCAAGTTGTATGTGATCTCTTTTTTCTCAAAAAACTCCCACACGAAAAATGGATTTCACACTGATGGCATTTTTATATCTCCAACATCAATTTCTGGAGGTTTCTTTGGTGGACAGTACACTCAGGAGAGTTTCAAATGGAGAATCAAAGTCATTCAGAACTAGTCTTGGAGCTCTTTTGTGGATCCTGTCAATTTCTCTGCTCGCGGTCTTCCCACAGAACATCCAGATAAGAGGTGAATAATTGAAGCAAGACATTATAAAAGTATTATATAATATCTCTGTCTTGGGCTGTTCTAAGTAACGCAAACGGGCGAGAAAGCACACATTTTCGAATTTGCTTTTTTGCATATGGCATTTGCTTGTTGGTCAAATTTTAACTTTGAATCAACTATAATACCCATTAGCTTCACAGCATTTACTACCTCGATCTGATTATTGTTGACAGTTAAGGTTACTGCCCAACCTCACGGCAGTAATTTCAGTGTTTTCCTCGGAGGGACCGTACTGTGCGTGGATGATAGCGAACCCATACATCATTCAATGCGTAATTTAATTAGGAATACCCCTACCCTATGTGGAAATCCAGTTGGAAAAAGCGTCAGTAAATCATTTATCAAAGTTATCATGATTTTAAAATACCCTTCCTTCAAAGGCTATTCAGGACCCCCAGCAAGACCTTAGAATCACGAAAATAACTTAACCTGATAGATCGTTTCCTTGTTCACCAAAATGTGTCTGAGAATTTTGATATAATATCCACTTTGCAAGCCATAGCTTCCGCAATAATTGCATTAAGTTTCTTTGCCCTCACGGCAGCTTTGTTCGGTCTAAAATCCAGACCAGTGGATTGTCAAAAAAACGCAGACACGTTTTGGTAGCCACACAGGGAAACCAGATTAACTGTTAATTTTTGTAGTTTTTGTTATTTGGTATTTTATTCTATTTTCGTATTAAATCAACCTCCTGTCATTTTCCGTGATTCTATTGTGCTGCGCAGCGAACTTCCACTGCCAAGGAGCGAAGGGAAGGAAACTGCGAAGGTTCGCAGTTTCTATCCCTTCGCTCCTTGGCAGTGGAAGTTCGCTGCGCAGCACAATAGAATCAAGGACAATGACAGGGAGGTTGATTTAATACAAAAATAGAATAAAATACCAAATAACAAAAACTACAAAAATTAACAGTTAATCTGGTTTCCCTGTGGTAGCCACATGCAGTTCCGAGAAAGCTGGCTTTTAGTAAAGGCTCTTAAAACGTGACTTGCAATGCTAATCAGACCACAAAATAAACCGGGTCAAGGCCATTTAAGCAACATGAAGCGTGTGACTAAGTAGTAATGTCAATAAATCGAAACAGCGCTGCAAAATTGAGAAAGTTAACATCCCACAGGTGGATTAACACCCAATCATTTCATCTTGAAGGTCAAGTGATTATCGTTAATCCCTTCCTATTTAGGAACAAATCTCTACTGTAACTTTTAGTTTCTTATCTTTAACTAAGAATTATCATTACTTCCAGTGCTTAGAGGGTGGTAAAGGGGGGGGGGGGGTCAGGATCACGAATCGGGGGAAAAATATTTTTGCTTTTCACGTTTCACGTAAATAAATACTGGCCTTTCACTAGCCGATCACGTTTCACGAAATACTTTTTACCACCCTCTTTCACGTTTCACGAGAAAAATATATAGCCGATCACGTTTCACGAAATACCCTTTACCACCCTCTGCTTAGATATTGACTGGGAGGGTTTCAAATTGTAGCTTCGACCCTGCATTATCGATGAAAGGAAACAATTGAAAATGATACTTTTGGTCATATTAACCAGGGCAGTAACCTTAAACACATTTTTATTTCCTTACTTAATCCAAGGAACATAACTTGGAATTTGCAGGGATTTCCAACCATTTGGTTCCTCTTGAGCCAGTAAATAGCGTTACTGATGTCATTTTCCTAGCTCAAGGCAACTTTTGCAGTATTTTTATCACATTTAAATAAGGTATTATCATCTGCAAAATTGCAGATATCTCAATCTTGGATAAACAGTAGGAAATCATTGAGAAATAAATTAAACAGGAGTGGTCCTACCCTGTGGGACACCACAAATACTGTCTTGCCAATCACTAATACAATGGTAGAACCGATTTTGACCTGCTGCTTTCTATCATAAAGGAAGCTAGCGATCAACTGTTGGCTGCGCATGCCAAATCCATAGGCTTCTAGTTTCGCAATCAGAAGATCATGTGGCAGACAATCATATGCCTTTGATAGGTCCATCGGCACCATGCCAATGGTGTAATTTTCATAATACTTGGTTTGCGAATGGCCACATTTGATTTGTCACGCAGCGCTCAAAGACTTTGGATATGGCAGATAAAACACTAATCAGTCGGAAGTTAGTTTTCACAAATGCATCATCGCATTTGAAAATTGGCAAGACATCTGCTAATTTAAGGATATCTGAAAACACTTTTATTCTTATTTTTATTCTATTTTTACAACAAACACGCTGTCTAAATATTCCCACAGGAGTGCAGCCTTAAAGTGCCACTAAACCTTTTGGGGAGTTTGGCTTATTTTAAAGATCAATCTTCGAGCATCGTCACACAATCGTTCTTGTTTTATTTTGCGAAAGGGTTTCGCCGCTATGGGGGACTTTACAACACCCACTCGTGGTCAACGGCCGGGATTTTAGGGTGCTGGGAACCAGTCAGCCTTTTACGTCATCCCGGGAATGATGCAATCATTATTCAGCTATTCATACATTGAGTTCAGTCGAAGAAGAAGGAATCGAGCAGAATCGAGCAAGGAATCGTGTGCGTTGTTTCTGTTCTTTTATCATGGCATCCTCGAACGATGATGGCTCTTCAGCAAGTGGGCATTCTCTCACGTTTTCAACGAACGACTATCAAGATTAGGACATGGAAGTCGAAGAAGAAGTTGAGGGTGCGAGAGCAGCAGCAGCGGCTGTTTTAGGCCCAAAGACAGCGATGACAATATCTTGAAAATTATTATCGATTGAACATTGAAGCGAGAATCAAGACAAGCATGAGAATACACAATAAGCGAGACTAAGGCGTTTTCAACGAATTGATTGATCAGATATATGGTAAGTATGATTGCCTTCGATATGAGCTATCTATACCTGTTGTAATGTTAAATGTTAGGATAAATCGATTTATAATCAATGAACATGGATGTTGGCCTAGGCCTGAGTGACTCCATATCAGTAAGCAAAATATAACACAAGTTTGATTGTACTTGCCAAACCATGCGACTTTTAAAAAGTAATATTGTATTCACAGAAATAATAAAATATTTCAGAAGACTTAATAAATCGCTAAGTACAGAACAGGAATTACCTGACAGGTATTCACTTATCCAGGATGTTTTAGGAAACTAGACATCAAAGTTTCATTTCCTGCCCACCCTGGTCCCAGAGAGCATGTTGAACATCTTTCTTTTCCTTTCATATCACTTTTATGCCAATTCTTAGTCTGGCAGACAGGGGTGTGAAGCCTAGTTTGATATCAGTCAGGAAATCCTGTGTGAAATGAAATGTGAACTGAACTAATTTTGTAATTAGCCTTTTTGCTCTCTCAAACATCTGATGGGAAACCTTTCAGCTAGGCTGATCAACTATAAACCTAAGCAAGCTTCATTTAAAATACTGGTGCAAATGTGGGAAATGTTCATTGGAAAGCTTGGAGGACGCTAAAGAGTGTTGGTGCTGCACAGAAATGGAGGGCTGTATGCTATGGTTTTTATCTTATGCTCTTATAACATTACAAATATTAGAATATTTTAATTTTTGCAGGTGAACACCCAAGAGACATGTCCTGTTTTCTTTCAAAACCTCCCTCATCAAAGGAATTTCCACAAGATGTCACAGTTTAGTCTGTCAGCAAGGTCGTATTGCAATGGTGTCCTTGTTGGCTTTCCTGATTGCTGGTAGAAAGAACTTTGAAGAGAACTTTCCTGATTGTGGACTATTATCATAATTTAATAATAATCAATGATGACATAAACTGGATTAGTTGTTAGAGGAAGTTTTGAAAAGAAATTACCTGTTTGTGTATTTTTATGATATTATTTGTTGCTGGAAAGGAACTTTCTCATATGAAATAAAACCTTACAGTAAGATCTTTTGTAATGCACTTTTATTTAAAGTTGTGAAATGCTACGAAACATTCTGAACAAAGTCTTTCATTGGGACAAAAATCTCTCCCAACTTTTCAGCTAAAATAATTGCCCAAAATGTAAAAAAGTTGACACACAATGCCTGCAAGATCTATCAATAAACATACAATTTTTCACACAAAAAATGCCAGGTTTGAAAGAAGTACGTTTAAATTTTGATTTAAGAAACTCATTTATAAGTGGCCAGTACAGGATGGCCAAGAATTTAAGAAACTCTGCAACTACCATTGAGAATCACAAAGAAACTTGCAAATTCAAATGCATAAATAATGTCAAGAATTATATCAATGACAATCAAAGAAACAAATACAAATCTTGGACTCTAAATACAAGAAAAAAATTCATCCTGACCTACTTTTCTCACAGAAAAACATGCTACTTTAATTCTTGCCAAAACTTTGTGAAAATAAGAGTTTGCTACTTTATACAGGGATGTAATCCCTTCAGCAATGTGTGTTACCCCCATCTTATTTACAAGAGCATTTCCCAGCAAAGGAAAAGGCATGTTGCAAACAAATTCTTCTTTGAAGTCCAATGATATGGCGAAGAGATAATATTTGTTTCTTGCAATTCTGTTTGACCTTTCAATGATATGCATCCAGAACACATACTGTAACTGTTCTGTGTCTTGGCCTCCTTCGTAATTGACTGAGGGGTATCCTACAACAAAGACATCATCTTGTAATACAACTGTAGATCACCTTATAAAAGATACATTTGTTTTGTTACATCAGGACAACCCATTTTAAGATGGTAAATAAAGCTACTTTCCTTCATAATTTCAAAATAAAAGTACTCTTCAAAACAGTATCATAAGAAATATTGTGAGATTGAAGGTCAGAGGTCACCAAACAAAGTATCGGAGTGCCGAGTCTGTCCCAACGAACTATCAAGTTGATGTGGAAAATTGTGCTGCTTGGGCCAAGAAATCTCTTACCTGAAGGTTCAAGATAAGTTTGCTTAATTTCAATTACGTTATCAATAACAAAACAAATCGAAATGCCGATATCTGTACGAAGAGAAATAAATAGTAAAGGCCTACCTTTCAACATTCTCTGCTTGAATTGAAACACATTGTCACCGGTGTCTCCATCCTTCGTTGCTGCGATAGTTGGGAAAGCCCCTACACCGTATCCATCTGTAATCAAACGACGAATTGTTTTAGGATAAATATCCTTCGTTCGTAACTGTCCAGCGTTAACTGAGAGGAACATGTGTGCAGGAATGCTGAGTTGGTTCCCTTCCCAAGTTTGTGTGTTTCAACTTCAGTTCACCCAAGTTTTCTGTCTTCTCTTTGCCTCCGACACTGCATCGTTATAAAAGGGAATGGGATGAAGTGTTATTCCCCTTTCCTTGCCAGGGAAGTTACTGCAGCTCGCCGCCAGCCACCTTGCAGGCATTTTCTTGCGATTTTCTTTCTCCAGAACCAAGAATCCAAGTGAGTTTATAGCGTGTTTACGTTCATGCTTATTGTGTGTGATATTGCATCATTCCCGGGATGACGTCAAAGGCGCCTCGCCCGAGATCTCGTAACAATAGTGGATGACGCGGTCGTTGACCAAAATTGATTGCAAAAAATGCTCAAAATACGAACTTTGAAAAGCCATAGAAAAAAAACTACTGATCGGATCCGAAAATAACTTTTTGTTTTGAAACCAGCTCGTCAAGTTCTATTAAATAAGCCAAACTCCCCAAAAGGTTTAGTGGCACTTTAA
>REGM01000546.1:13724-74089 GCA_004194415.1 Aurelia aurita | reverse complement strand
GTTGGAACCTTTGCTATCTCGTTTGATGGAATAATAGGAAGTGGATACCGAAGAGATCTTAACTTCTGAACCACCTCAGCTTGTGCAGTCTCCAGCAACCGAACTGTGTCATATTTGATAGAATGGCCAAATTTACCAAGAACCTTGATCAAGGTTTTTTGGCCGGTTAAACTGTGCAGTCCAGCTCCCAAAACAACATGTTTCTGCGTAAGAAATTGTCCTTTAGACACTGCATGGACTAGGTCGCTTGAAAAAGAATCCACAAAGAGACGAACTTCATCCGCAGGAGCATGATGAGTGGAATGAATGACATTTGTCAAAAAATCTTTTACCATTGCAGGTGGCTTCCTCTTATCATTCGCAAGTGCTTCTGGAGTTGGAGGCCATGGCAATTCAGGTGCAGTCTTAATCATTTCCATGATCTCAGCCCTGATGATCGATGCTGCTTCTTTCAAAATAAAATTGCTGCTCCCTCTTACAAAACTAGCAAGTGTCGTTTGAGAGAGAGCGTCGTTGCTAATTACAATCTGAGCTTCATGATATGAGACACTGACAAATACAATTCTTTCACCAAAGGTATTTAAGAGTCTCTGCTTTACCTTCGCTCTCAAGCGACTATCTTCTTTGTTGAAACCGTACATTTCAGTTAATACTTTAAGCGACACTGATTGATTACCATCGATTATATGCTCTTGGACAAACTTGCAAACCGACTCAAAGTCAATTTTTTCTTCAGAAACGTCCAAAGTGTCTTCTGCTATACTCTGCGATGCAGCTGGTACTTGTCTGCTACAAACCCTTGTATAATCTTTGTAACAATTAGGGTGCATTTTGAATTCCTTTGCAACAAGGTCATGCCCAGTGACTGCAAGGAGCATCTCGTCATCTTTAAGTATCTCTGCTGCTCGCTTTATCATACGACATGAAGAAAAAGTCTGCATCACCCTTAGATTTTCTTTCTTCCCTTTAACCTTCAACGGCCGTGAAGATTTGCACTTCATGCACACATTTGGGAACAAGTTGCCTGATTTTTCTTGTGATCTTTTCTTTCTTTTCAGTGGAGACAACTGGCTCCCTTTTTTCGATTCCAATGACGTAGATCTTTTCTGGTAAACGGAAATCGCTTTCGTAAAACTCTGATAGCACCGTCGGTGGACAAATTGCTTCCCTTCAATAAAACGACGTGGAATCGAATTGATCTGCTTCTCGTGCACATTACTACCTCCCAATTTGATTCTTGTATCTTTGCTCTCCAGCAACTTTGAATATGTATCAATTGTTTATTGGGTCAGGTTTTGATCCTCCGTTATCAGCTGTTCATAATGAACGACACATTTATGGATTCCTTTTGCCATCGACTTCACCTTTACGATACCATAGCTACCAACTGTTTGTAAATGAAGTATTGTTGGGTGATTTGCTGCCAAATGATGAGACAGGCCAAGAGCTTTGAATATTTCGTAACGACACATGAATTTCTGTGCACTTAAGAAATTGATCACAAAACTGCATTGTCATGCAAAGCAAGCCATATAAATTTGAAGAGATGGCTGGGTCTCGTCTCCTGTGTCTCGAATGAGGTTCTAAACACATTGACGCATTTCAAATGGCTGAATACTAATGTGTGAATAGTTTCTCCATTAACTCAGCAATTCTCGAATGTCATCATATACATCGGCTTTTTGACACATGAAATACAATCTACAATAACTAGGAACTTTAGATCATTTTTTGCTACTCTTGCACCTCCCCCCAAATAAGTAAAGGCCCCCTTGGAATTTTATTCTGTAATTCACTTTGCAAGGCCTTTCCCGCATATGTGATGCATTGAAATAACTACTAGTCAGCAAGGGATCGTTTTAAAATGATTTGCCCTGAAAACCACAAAAACCACCATTGACCCCCAAATATCTGGAAAAAGCCCCCCAATTCGGCCGACCAACATCGAAATTCGTGATCTACGTCAAAAGTTGGTCCAGAAAAAGTTGGTCTGCAAAAGTCCCAGCTCGGGTGGCAATGCTCCCCCTTGACCCTCTGGTCTAAAAAGTGAGATAGTAATTTTCTGGAAGCCCGACTGGTTTGCTTTCATGTGATGTATGATTTTGCAAAACAGGTCTCTCGGGAATTCGTAAGTAGTAACAAAACAATACAATTTAACTCATGTGAGCCAGTGTCGAGTTCCTTGTGTCGTGATTTTGGTCCCCGCTGGTTTTCTCTGCCTAAATTGATTTTTTTGCATAAATCCCTTCTTTGAGGTCTTATACTATAAAGGTAGGCGCCATTTTTAAAATCAACTTTAAGGGTGATTTTAGGGGGTTGGAAAATGCCAGCTCAAAATGCGATCCTCTGCGGAGGAGAGAATTTTCGATAACAAGCTTTCGCCGTTAAACTATTGGGTTTCTTGGATAAAAATTATTATTTAGAGTCAGGCTCACTGAAAGAGGGGCAAGAGGGGGGGGGGGGGCAACTGCTTAGAGGCCTGGCACAACGGGGCCCGCATAACTTTTTCAATTTTTTAATAGTCATTATTAATCATTAGCTTCAGGAAACCTCTAGTGTAAAATTAATAAATCACACCGAAGCTTCACGAACAAACATTTCATGAACAAAATATAGTTGATGCTATAGTTTATAATATAAACATATTTTCTATTTATGAGCGCTGCTGGAGAACAAGATTGCTTTACGAGTTTTTCGGCCGATATGCTAGTTATGTCATCAAAGTGCACCTTTCCGGCAGTGTCTCGATCAAGTGACAAAATAGCAAAGGTCATTCAATCTTCCCTGCCTCATAGTGCTTCTTGTGAAATCTTTATTCAATTGAGCATGTTGAAAGATCTTCCTACACTCGCAACAGTTACTGGAAGGCAGCAGAATATTCTCAGCTCAATGAAGAGATTTGGGAAAATATTCATTAACCTGAAATCTCTCAACTTGTTAAGAAGCTCAAAAGGCTGCAGTGATGCTTGTCCTAACTTGAATGGGGGAAGACTACGAAGTTGAATCATCTCTTCAACAAGGTCAGGCAAAACATTAGTGGCATAAGTAGAGTATTGTTCACTCAGTAACAGTGCTTCTGAGTGTTCTCTCTAGTATATCCATATATGGCCATGAAAAGCCAAGGTTGATGCAAGTTTTCTTGCCTCAAATCTTGCTGGAATCCCTGCCAGGACAGATTCCCGACAGAGTCAACTGCGGCATAGAAAATAGTTATTTAAATTCTTCTCCGTTTGACAAGCAACCAGATTTGTGGTCAACTTGTTCTTGGTCTTTATACCTCAAAGCTTGGATCGATACCAAGCAATTCTACAATGCATCTATTTCGCTTCATTAAAGATGGTATCCCATCTCTCTCTCTGATGGCATTAATGTCCCGAAGAAGTGCATCAGGCTGATTTACCTCTCTCGTCTGTTGTAGAAACGGCTGTTTCCATGAACAAGTTTGCAGTATGTATTGGAACGAGAATCTTGTACCGTACTGCGATTAGGATGAGACCCTAAGGATTCGAAATATTTAAGAAGCATAGACCGGTCTTCGGTTGCCTCTGCTGATAAATTTGTTTCACTCAGTTCATCAAGAGCCTTCAAAACCCTAGAACGAGGATTTGCAGATCAATGAGTTGTCAATGTTGCATGGAGTGATAGACCAGTACATTCAAGAAGAATCGCACATCTGGCCAGGTCTCTAGAGAACAAATTGTAAAGCTTTTGAACATGCCCAAACAAAGACTTCACCTTATCGCATGACCGTGCAGAATCAACTCCAACTATGTTCAAGGTGTGACAAGCACAAGGAGAAATATTAGACGAATTCTTCTCCAGTAGACGTGCCTTTACTCCCTTGTATTTTCTGTCATGTTTGCCCTATTATCACACCCTTGTCTTCTGCAGTTATCAAGTAGTATTGAAGGAATTGAAAGAAGATTCTGAATCATCGTTGCTGTATCTTCCCCTGATTTCTCACTGACGTCAACATACGTGATGAAGGACTCCTCGACTTGATATATCTATTCTTCTTCATTGAAAGCAACGTATCTCAAAGTGAATGTTGTTTGTTCCTTGTGAGATGAATCTGGTGTTGCATCGACTGTTAAGGAGCAAGAATTTTGCATTTCTTCCTTTTTCAATGACTTGACGGACTTTTTCACCACATGTCTTGCTGAGTTCGTTATGAGAGCCCGCTGACAAACAGTTCAATTGAAATAATCTCTTTTCTCCCTGTGATTGCTTGACTTTGTCTACGTGACGTGCCAAAACAGGTTCGTACTGGCTAAGAAGCTCAATTATTCTAAGGAAATTTCCATTGCTTGGATCTCCTACACTTTGAGGAACCTTGAAAAGCAAGACCTCTTTCTGCAAGAAAAAATATCCCGAAGATAGTTCTGCGAAGAACTTGTCGTCCGTGAAGCCCTTCCTCTCTAATCAATATTTCTTCAAGGTGGCCAAACAGTCACGTAATTGATCGTTTTTAGCAACTTAGAGAGAGAGAGAGCGATTTGGACTTAGCAAGATGTCAACAGGCGCTGTAATGTTTTGTGTGCTCAGCCAACGCACGTGAAATGTCCTTTACTGAACTGAGATGGGAGCTTTTCAAGAAAGGAAATTTAAAAGGGGAAAACTCCCACCGACGACGGCCAAATTTTTCCCTTACTTGCGAGGCAAATCATACAGCCAAAATAAGCAAAGGATATAACAATGCCATCAACACTTTTTCTCCGCTCTCACAGAATGG
Organism: Aurelia aurita; assembly: GCA_004194415.1. Classification (NCBI taxonomy): domain Eukaryota; kingdom Metazoa; phylum Cnidaria; class Scyphozoa; order Semaeostomeae; family Ulmaridae; genus Aurelia; species Aurelia aurita. The sequence goes on along the minus strand of REGM01000546.1, from coordinate 69,357 downwards.
CTGGAAAGAGACGGATAAGGGTTGTTTCGTGCCTATTCAATGTACGGAGCTGGCTGCCAAGGATCGTGCTTAAAAACCAAAGATGTTCCTGTAATAAAAATTGAATGCATTGCACCCCTTTATGTAAATGCGCGTTGATTATGACGATACGAAAGACTACAACCTTTCTGAAATTCCTGATGCACCTGACGAAGAAGAACTTTAGGATAACTGCTGTGAAACAATTTGCGATGATTTTCATTCTATATTTGTGTTGGTTTTTTCAACTGTTAACTGTCGAAGTTTATTAAATCATTTCAAAATATACAAATATAAACGGAAACCTCAATACAATTTATGAATTGTGTAGAGAGTTTCACTACAACTCAAAAATGGTAAACCATTTCTTTAAAACAACAGGCATGTAACATTGGGCGAAACCAGAAATTTTTAAGCAAGGGGCTGGAATATCCGATTGGGGGGCTGAGTATTTATGAAAACCATCACCTACAATTCTCTCTGACGGGGGGCCAGACATTTCTGATGGGGGAGAGCTGCGGTCCCATAGCCCCCTCTGATGCCACTCCTGATAAAATATTACATGCACGTCCTTGTAAAAATAATAATTGTAATAAAAAATTCCTCAGTACAGGTATTTAAGTGGCCAAACTTGTAATAACAAATCTGCTCCTCCGCAGAGGATCGCATTTTAAACAGTCATTTTTCAACCCCCCTAAAATCGCCCTTGAAGTGGATAGAAAAAATGGCACCTACCGCTATCGTATAGAGCAGACCTCAAAGAAGGGATTTATGCAACAAAATCAATTTAGGCAGATAAATCCAGCGGGATTACACAAGGAACCCCACCACAGAGGTGCTTGCTTTGAAATGACAGATGCTCCAAAACAAAGGTTGAATTTCTCGAAGCAACATTGACAGACAACTGTGATTTTTTGGATTTCTCGTATTCTAAAATATTTTGCACAAAATGTCCATTGTTTTATTTTGTTCGTTTTTTGGGAAATTTGGTTCTGGATGGACTAAGATACATTCTTCAATGGTAAATCATAACTAAAAGCATTTAAATGTAACAAATTTTGATCAAGAACAGATGAATTTCTTGTGATACTATCAAGCCGTTATTTGAGTCCCTTCATTGATTTAGAATTATGAAGCAAAGATCTATGGATACTGGCAGACATGTTTTTGGCAAACATATGGCAAAAGGTTTCCGGTGCACCCTATGTTTAATGTCCTTCTTCGATCAAATGAAGTTCATTCCAACTTAAAAATTTAGATCTGTTTCAGACTTTTGCATGTTTTTATAAGTCGTCTGCCATCGTCTTTTCTGCGGATTTAATTGATTTTGAATAATAACGCCGCTTCGAAGATATAGATCATTATCAAAATGGTCTGAAAATCTAAATTAATCATTCTTGAGTTTAGGAATCTTAATTCTAATATTCTTAGACATTAGGCGCCACCACAGCAGCATTCCGAGAATGGCCCGTTTTTCTGATGCACTAGGTATTTTGCAGAAAGTGTATATCAAATGAGAGCAGACGAGTCTGGTTTCCAGAACATCAATATCTCATTAGTATGAGACCTTTCATTCTCGAGAAATTAAAAGCTATTGACCTGTAGCCTTTTTTTGATAGACGCTGTAGAGTAAATTGTAAATCAAAGATAGAATCAGTACACAACAGCAACAACAGCAACAATTGTTACTTACTAGAAATAAGAACAGTTGGTGAGTGCGGCGTGTGGAGCATTGGAAACAAGCAGAAGCAAATTATGGAACATCAGTTAATAACAGGCCTTTCTTGTTCTGTTGGCATTACAAGGTGGATGCCCGTCTTGCAACCTGCTCGTTCTTGCAGTGCAGTCAGTTCTGTTGAAATACAAAGATCAATGGCCCTCTCAAAAAAATCCTTCAGCTACTACTGATAGTCCCATTGCAGATTACTTTCGAATTTTTGGTACATCATTGATTTTGATACACTCATGTACTGCTCCGTTTCAACCTATTTGTGCGCTCTTGTCTTTTTATCAGCTGCAACATAAGATCTTTAAGTCTAGAAACTTGACTAGATCCACCTTCGTGGATTCACCACTTCAACTTGTAAGTTAAAAAACAAGTAAGGCAAGAAAAGTGCGAGGTATCTGGCAGAATTGAAATTTCTATTTTTCATTATATGCATTAGGAACTTAATGGTATGTTGCACGGTCACCATTGATCCTATTTCAGAGTTATTTCTGTATTGATGCTAATTATCTTTTTTTAGGTCTTACTGTTTTCATACAAGTCACCTATTTTACCGAGGTTCATCTTTCGAAGGTGACTTACTATTCTTTCAAATTAGATCAGTTCTTCACTAGGCGTGTGAATTGGTTATTGACGGATGCTTTTTACGTTTAGGCTTTCCGTCCACACGTAAACAGCCGTTTTTGGTCACACTGAGTAATTAGTGCATATTTTCGAAAAGGCTCTCTAAGGTGGACAATCCTTTTTCTCACTGCCCTCATCGTTAAATAGAGCCATATTTTTTGTTCTATTTTGCATATTTTCAAACCTTATGAACAGGAACGGTACCGTATATGATTTTTGCAGCCATTTGCTTTGGCGTTTTCGTTTAATCATTGTATCGTTTTCGTGTGGACGAAAAGTTTCTATGTGTTTGAAAACGTGGGTGAATCCCCCAGAAGCTCCATGTCGCACGATAGAAAATGTTATCCTGAGGGTCAACAAACATGAAACTATTCGTCGTTATGATAATGATAAAAGTCATAATCAGACTTCGATTTTCTAAACATATTCCAATAGAGGAATGCTACTGAAATTGTATAATGTTTCCACTCGAGATTCCATTTGTTTTAAAAACAATAACTTTCCAACAGCAAATGAGGATAGTTAAAGATATAATGATATTTGATCACAAATGTAGGCCTACGGCATGAGTACAAAGAAGTTGGGTCATTTTCCAATTTATCTTACAGCATTTTACTTTACAAATTCGTTCTTTAAACATTTGCTCTATTAAGGCTAACTTAGATATGAACATTTATTTGGTTGAAATATGTTTTTCTATTTCATAATTCGTGCGATTTTAGTAAGAACCTGTTTCGAAAGATTCCTAAAATAGGCCTTCATCTGGATTCATATTCCATGCACGTAAGAAGCTCTAAACCATGAAAAATATACTGTTTCTCTACCAAAGAATTGAAAAAGGCACCTATTGTGTTGGGGCACAAAAGAGACAGCTTTTGTTATTCATTTTATATCCCAAAGGGAATGTTCATTTTATTGTCATTGTTCTGAAGCAGAAAGTTCACTAAATTGATTTGTTTGAACGAAATCTCTTGATGGCAAATTGCTAGTAGCTGTGGAATTGAAATGACCAATTATAGGAAACTGAATTTAATCTTTTTGTTGTCTTATGAAATGCAAACAAACGCAACCTGAGTTGATTTTCTCCAAAATATGGCTTGATAAACGTCCCAGGTTTTTTTTACTCACCCAGTAGAAATTTCATAAGAATTTCTCTTTTAGGTGGATTCTAAACGACGTTTCGTGAAATTTGAGAGATTAAGAAAATAGCTATTCATTGCAGTGCGGAATTCAAATTAATCTTGACCACCATATAGCGTGCAAGCAGGTGCTATTGCATGCTCATTTTCGTTCAAATATAAATGAAAGAAATTTTTGGAAATATGATTTATTTTCAAAGCTCTTATTGTGATTTATTGTGATCTAGAAATTGCCCAAAAAGGGATCTACAATAACATTGTCCATTACCAGGGGTAAATTTTGTAACGATAGCAGCTTTGGTTTGTTTACATTTTGCATAACAGCCAATCAGCAAGCTCCATTTTGGAGGACGTGATCAACAACTTCGGGCGTCGCGGGTCGAAGCTGTGAGGAAAACCACTGGAAAACCACCCTCGCGACTTTTGCTTGCCGCGAAAATATACTTTTGAGGAACCCTTAGAAAATTTTAATCTGTATTCTCAGATAAATTCCTAACGATTCCTCTTTGCCCTTCTCTCTGATGCGCCCAGTTTTTATGAAAAAATGTTTTAAAACTTCGTCATTTCCACGGCCCTCTCGCGTCCTTTCGGGGGGCTAGGCCCAGCCCAAAGAAGTTAATATTTGCATCTAGGAACGACAAAACGGCACTCCCATTAGCTAAAAATCAGTTTCAAACTGGAAATTAAGGTTCAGATACATTTACAGTACCTCACATAAGTGTTGCACCAACCCAACTTATCCTAAATGGCTTCCAATCGATCCTGTCGACAAAATTGCACAGCGAAGAAAAATCAGCATGTAAGGGTTTCTCTGTTAAGTGTTTTTTGTGGTAGTTTATTGTCAATTCGTCTACTTATTTAAAAGTGAAATGAAACACTTAAGAGAAAAATACAACANCCATTAGCTAAAAATCAGTTTCAAACTGGAAATTAAGGTGCAGATACATTTACAGTACCTCACATAAGTGTTGCACCAACCCAACTTATCCTAAATGGCTTCCAATCGATCCTGTCGACAAAATTGCACAGCGAAGAAAAATCAGCATGTAAGGGTTTCTCTGTTAAGTGTTTTTTGTGGTAGTTTATTGTCAATTCGTCTACTTATTTAAAAGTGAAATGAAACACTTAAGAGAAAAATACAACATTGAGCAAGATTGGCTGTATAACTGGAGAAACAGACCACAAGACAACGAAGAATTGTTATATTTATCAGTAGAGCAATACAATTTTGTGTTCATGAAAGCTTGATTCTCCAAACTTTATTGACCAAGATGAAAGTTTTCCTCAACGAATGTCATAAAAGAAGGAAGCAGAAATAAAAATAAATCACCCTTAGAAGGTAAGTGGATTACTTCGAGTAAGGGGGGATCACATAAATAGGCTCTGTCTGGCCAAACTCTAGGTTTTATTTCACCTTCAAGCGAAGTTGGAGAATATCAATTTTGATAATCTTTCCGAATTTATAAATTTAACGGTCTAACGGTAAACAACTGATCGGACGTATTCCAGCAAGAAAGATTTGTGTTAAATGATAAAATTGAAATTCAAAATATTCTTACCTTGGAGTCGTTTCCTTCCTTTTCCTATTTTCGTTTATTCTTGTAAGATTCATCCAAGGAAACTTTTATCGTAGATAAAGTTAGGAGAATACAGATTTGAATAGCACAAATTTTTATCGTCCTTGCTCTGTTATGTAATTATTTCATGGTCTACTCATCCAGTTTGCTTGCCAAAATCTTGTTCAATGTTGTCCTAAAGTTTTCGTTATTTTATCGAAGTAACCAACTAGTGTTTCGTTTCACTTTTAAATAAGTAGAGAAATTGACAATTAACTACCGCCAAAACACTTAAAAGAGAAACCCTTAAATGCTGATTTTTCTTCGCTGTGCAAATTTTGTTGACAGGACCGATTGGAAGCCATTTAGGATCAGTTGGGTTGGTGCAACACTTATGTGAGATTATGTAAATGTATCTGAACCTTAATTTCCAGTTTGAAACTGATTTTTAGCTAATGGGAGTGCCGTTTTGTCGTTCCTAGATGCAAATATTAACTTCTTTGGGCTGGGCCTAGCCCCCCGAAAGGAAGCGAGAGGGCCGTGGAAATGACGAAGTTTTAAAACATTATTTCATAAAAACCGGGCGCAGCAGAGAGAAGGGCAAAGAGGATTCGTTAGGAAATTTATCTGAGAATACAGATTAAAATTTTCGAAGGGTTCCGTTCCTCAAAAGAATATTTTCGCGGCAAGCAAAAGTCATGAGGGTAGTTTTCCAGTAGTTGTCCTCACAGCTTCGACCCACGACGCCCGAAGTTGTTGATCACGTCCTCCGAAATGGAGCTTGCTGATTGGCTGTTGTGCAAAATGTAAACAAACCAAAGCTGCTATTGTTACAAAATTTACCCCTGCTTTGTCCATTGGGACTCGTACTGCGTGAGGCACGCAGATACAATTAACGCTGTGGTTAAGGAAACAAGTTTTTTAGTTTGGTCGATGTGTAGAGTGAACAGACTACTCTTCTCAAGCAAAGCCCAATGCAACATGCCGCAATTTCTATGCATCAGACATTTTGCAGAATTTCTTTGACTGAGCATAAAAATGTCAGCAACAAGTTTCTTTCTATCCACGAGAATATACAAGGTTTCCCAAAAATCTCAACCCAACTATACTTGAAAAGTAAAAAAATAGAGTATAAATTGAATGCATGTACTGCATACCATCTGAAAACACAGCCTATCTTCTTTCCAATGATATGCAGTTTGGATACATTAATTGAATTATTTATCATTTAATTAATAGTTTAGTAAGTATGGCCTATTTCAGATGTCGCATGCTGTACGAGTAAAATCAAGACTTTTTTTGCCGTAAAACTTACTAAACAGACTTTGTGAAAACGTCTCAGGCATAGAAGCACTTGAGGTGATACCCTTAGCTAGGGAAATGCGAATTTACTTCCATGAGATGCATGTATCAAAATTGATAAACAAGCTCTCACAAGAACTATAAATATCTGTGATAATAAACTAAAATGCCAAGATTAAAAAAGATGAGTTTGCCAGGATTAAAGTAACTAAAATGCCAGGATTAAAGCTCTCACAGAGATGAGTTTTGGCCTATGTAAATGTCCTACCGCTTTCCTGCATCTGAAATAGGCCATACTTACTAAAACATCTAATAATAATTGAATTGATGTGCTCTAGCTGGATATCATTGGCAGAATGAAGAATCTCGAATAAAGGTGGGCTGCGTTTTTTATGCGCCCCATAGCTCCTCTGCATGCATGTGTCGCAATGATATTATCTGCATGTGCTTTCTATAAAAGTTACTGCTTAGCGAAACGTGAAATCTAGGAAAAAATCTGTTACGTCTTTCACGTAACATCTCCCCTGTGTTCTTGCAAATTTTTTGGTGCTACGTGTTCTAAAGGTTTGAGCAACTTTGTGCTTCATATCATGGTGCCTTTATCTAAAACCACAATTATTCTAAGTTTGTTTTAAGGTTACTGTAACCCTTCAGACAGCGATTAAGAAACTCTACTTTTCACGGCCGTTCCTTAAACTATACCAAACAAACATCTATGTTATTCGAAGCAGAATAAAACGTAGAATACCATAAAAATATAACCAGTTGATTAAATAAAAACGCAAATGATTTATTCCAGATTTTAGGCGAAATTGACCACCCTTGCGGAAAAATCTTGGTGTACCTCATCGGGCATTGTTCGACCAAGACTATCTATTTACCTAAGACTTAAGGTCCTGAACTGCAAAAGGGTGTCACAAATTTTTGATAAAACGTACTGTCTAGAAATAATGCAATTTTAAATTAATGTTAATGTCTGAAATGTCTTTTTTAACTTTTAAACCCTTATAAAAGTCGGACCAGTGGATCTATCATAAATCGCTGACACCCTTTGGTAGTTATATGCTTTGTGACCCTGTATGCCAAGTGTCAAGCGATTTGATTGGCCCGTTAGGTACACCAAGATTTTTTAGTACCCACCAGTACCCCGGAATCTTNTTAAGGTTACGGTAAACGTTTGTAGGCCGAAAAAGCCAATTTTCGGATTTTTTCAAATCTCAGAAACCCAACTTTTAAGAAACACAAAGATACCATCTTTGGAAGTAACAGACATGTTGAAAAATTATAATTCTTGATCGAAGGAAGGATGCTACAACTTCTCACGCAAAGTTTTTCTGTGTGGTTTAAATTATAATCCTAGCTTTTTGACCTATTAAGTCGGTCGTGTGTTACAAAATAAACATGAAACCACATTTTATGTATCGATTCCTTTGTTTAAATGGATTGATTGCTTTTTAAGCGGTAATTGCTTGACCCGGATTACAGTGTGGCTTACGCGACCTTGGTGTTTACTTTCGAAGTGCCATCAGTAAAATTCCCTTTTTTCAGGACTTAAAAATCCACTAGGTACAGGTACGAAAAAGCTATTTTGTACCCTAGGAACCAATCGAATGGCTCCACATTTTGTACACTACCAGAGCAGGCGTCAGGCAAGCAAAGTGTGTCTCAGAACCTTCGCATGTTCTCTGGTCCGCCTTTTATAGCCAAATACAACTGTACGAGGGCAGAGAAGTTATTTCCAAATTTATGACAGCGTGTATTATCAAGGGAAGGAGGACTTTAAAGAATCTGAGACACACTTTGGTAGCTTAGAATCTGCACTTCCTGTTGATAGAAGTTAAATTTTGTTATGTTAAACGCAAGGGTACAAAATAGCTTTTGAGTGAGGTATACTCTCTTAAGCAATAAAGTTGCCTGGAAAATATCCTTTTATAAGCTTTGCCAATTATTTTGATATGGTTAGAATCCCTACATTCTTACGCATCGAATGATGTATAGTTTAACTAGACCCCGCTAATAGTTTGGCTTTTGGGGAGAGAAAACCCAATCTTGTGCTACAAACGTTTACCGTAACCTTAACTTTAATGCTTCTCTTTATTTAAGGGATCAGTCTCGGAGTGGTTTGGTGTTTGCGTTCACTTAATCAATATGGTGGTTCTTCTCCTATTTCCAGTCGCAGTTGTCTGCAAATACAAGCCAGCCTCATGTAAGTACCGTCAATCGTACCGTCCAAAGGTACGCACTACTTCCTTTGGAATCGAGACTATAGCATTCCTTGGAAATAGAATGTGGCAGGTATTGCCACATGAGATAAAAGATTCTAGCACCCTTCCAATTTTTAAAAAGCAAATAAGGTGCTGGAAAGGTGATTAATGCAACTGCAGGCTTTGAAAAGCATATATACCACAGGTTGGGTTCCTAACAGGATAGACTTTTATGTTTTTATCCTCATGTAATTAGCCTTGATATATTTAATTCTTTTTTTTCTGTAATGTTGTATATATTGTTTTGTAGAGTAGGCTTAAATTAGCTGTAAATTTGAGCTATAAGTAATTCTCGCCTACTGTAAAAATAAAGTGATGATGATGATGATGAATCTATACTGGATATCTTTTTTATATATTCTCATAATAATTTACAAACAATAACGAAGGTACATAACGATACCACAGGGAGCGTGGAAATACATAGCAACCCTGAAGCCATTTACAATTAACTTAATTACAAACATACATAAAGTACTTAATTACATACGTAACATGCAGACAAAATGCATGAAGTGTCATCAAGGCCAAAACCCGACCCTGACAGGGAAGAAGCGACCCCGACAAAAAGAAACCCCGAAAGAAACACCAAAACGACAAGCCCAAGGCCGTCAGCCCAAGCCTGCCACTCCGATGCCCTGCACATGGCCGTATCCGCCAAAATGACCCAACCCCCACCGAAACCGAACAACGGCCCCGATGACACTTCATGAAAATGAAAATAAAACTTAAACACTACAATAAAAACATTGAAACCCCTTTACAGGTTGCATCAGTTAACTATTAGTAGCAGCAAATTATTCAAATCGTTGTGTTGCATAAATGTATTTCAAAGTTGCCTTAAGAATTTCCGTATTAGAATCAAGGGACAACCTTTCATCACCATACAGCATTATTTTAAGTATTAGCGCCTTAGAAAGATTTGACAAACCATACGGTTGCAATGCTCCTCTATTCTACTTCGCGATAGTGAGTAAGGGAAAGGATAAATAGCAATTGTCAATCAGGCCTCAACCTATGAAATAAACACACGAGCATGCTGTTTTTAAAAGCAAAACAAAAATTTAGGCCGAGAAAGCTGTGAGAAACTCCCCTTTGCGTCGATAATTTCGTAGTTAGCACCACAAACTCTGTCGGCTGTATGTTGCTCGTCGCTTCTTCAAAGTCAACCTTCCTTTCAGACATTCGCCTATCTATCTGCTAAAGGTTTTGAATAATTTGAGCAGCTTCCAAGCTGTTTGAATTTATTTATTGTGATAAATAAACGAGACACTCAAAATCCCAGTGCGACGCTATACTTTGTAATGGCTTTATTTACCCCAAGTCTGATTTTCAAGCGCGAATTGATCAAGTCGCGTGACATGTCGTCTTTATGAATAATAGCTTATTTTTGAAAACGCCGATTTTAGGTGATTCTCTTACTTCGTGGTCAAGTTCCATTCAAGTTCAGTTCAGTTCAGTTCATTTCATTTTAAAATTCCACTACATACAAATGCCATCAAAAGAACTACAACATAACATATTACACTAGAACAACAGATTAACAATAAGGAAATATAGACTATCAAAATAACAACTTTTCAGGGGAATTTGTATGCAGGGAATTTCTTAAAGGAGGAGCTCTCTCAATAGGTAAACTAATCGAGGAGAGAGCACCCCCTTGGTTAAAAACAAAACTTTGGATTTCGATTGATAATAAAGATTTCACCAATTAAATAAGAATGTCATCANGGACATACTAACATGGCATGAGTCGTACAGAATTCTATCACTGAGCAATTTATTATTGTCTTCGTTGCCATGCTCAAATTTACCCCTTTGTTTGTTATGCAGCGTGTTACTACTGGATTTTACACTTATTAGTAATGGCATGGCTTATGACAAAAGGTGCTCGAATAGAATCCTGTCCTGACAAAAGTCCTGACTGCCTTCGTTTGTGTTACATTCCATATGTTCCTCGTGATGTTGGCTGTTGTCATTATGCAGCATGGCATGATTTATCATTTATACTCAAAGGTTCTAAAGTTATAACTTATAGCCAGAAACTTCAGTTAAAAAGATTCTACTTGCTGCAAAAAAGACAACATTCTTGGTCAATAACTTCACAACCGGTCATGTCTGGCTGTTTTTCAACAATGTTGCAGACTTTATTATGGCTGTCATTTCCCAGCGGTCACCACACACAGAAATTATCACATGCCCAGTATGATATGAACATATTATTCCTGCATAGTCAAACAGCATTATATGCATGCTCAATAGGCCTTTCCCATAATTATGTCATCGCCCACGCGGCGCGCATTGCATTCTGGGACTAGTAGTTAAAACATCTGATCTTGTTGTGTGATTTGTATGGAGGTGTATGGAATGTATGGATGTGTGCGAAGGTAAGAGGTTTAATCTGATAAATATCGAAGGAAAACATGGAAAAATCAAATGAATTTACCGATGAGCACGTCCCTAGTTTTTTTCAAAACTCTAGTTCGGGGATCAGTGCGACTGAAGTGCAAATATTTTTCGCGGAGGAAGGCGACGAATGTTCAGTACGGCCTGCCTAACGTAAACATAGTGAACGAAGATGACTGTGGCATGTTGGCAAAAAAATTCTCTGTTTCTTGATTTATTTGTTGTCCTCTCATTCTGCTCTTTCTTTTTTTGGTTTTTTGAGCAATAGTGGGGATGTTACTCATGTATGTTTTTTGCCCCCCGAGAAAGTGCTTTGAAGAAACTCTGTGGTCTGTGCCCCAACCCTGGGTCCTTGAAGTCCTTTCGCGAAATCATGTCAAGCCATTTCTTACGCAGTTCCTGCTTTTCCACACTCTTTCCATTGGGAAAATTGTAGAACGAAAGTTCTGGATTCCGTTTACTATTGCTAAATCATTCAGGAACACAGCGTGTGAATCCTCCGACAGCTTTATTGTCTTTTCGCCCCTCTTTCGCCCCTCTGGGTCCTTGAAGTCCTTTCGCGAAATTGTCCAGCCATTTCTTACGCAGTTCCTGCTTTTCCACTCTTTCCATTGGGAAAATTGTAGAACGAAAGTTCTGGATTACGTTTGCTATTGCTAAATCATTCAGGAACACAGCATGTGAATCCTCCGACAGCTTTCTTGTCTTTTCGCCCCTCTTAGTTCTCTACGTTTACGTTAGGCCATATTGAGCATTTGTCGCCTTTCTCGCGAAAACTTCCTGTATTTGCACTTCAGTCGCATTGATCCCCGAACTGAAGTTTTGAAAAAAGCTAAGGACATGCTCATCGGTAAATTCAGTAGATTTTTTCCATGTTTTCCTTCGATACTTATCAGATTAAACCTCTTACTTTCGCACACATTCACACACTTCCATACACCTCCATACAAATCACACCACAAGAACAGATGTCTTAACTACTAGTCCCAGAATGCAACGCGCGCCGCGTGGGTGATGACGTAATTATGGGAAAGGTCTATTGACTTATTAAAGAACGATATACCAATCAATTTTTTCTGCCCTTTCTCTAAATTTAGAACAGGAGTTGGTCTCGTTAAAATTTGAGAGAATTTTAATCATTTAGATTTTCATCTGATACTGACTAGTTTTGATCTCATTTCACCTTTCATTATTGGAATGGGAAACATTTTTCTTTTTGCCATCTGGTAGTTTGTCTGTTTTAGTTGAAACAGGTTACTTTAGGAGTCTTTAAGCTTTGAAAAATATAGATATTCAAATGCGTTTTTACCAATGAAATCTGTAATCTTTGTTGAACGAATGAGTACAGTAAGGCCCCGCATTTAAGAAACCAATTTGTCACACCTTAGCCTAAAGTGTTTCTTATGTCTGTGGTACTTTTTAATTTTTTAGGCTAAAAGTTTCTTAAGTTTCTTATTTCTTTTCTGGAAAGTCCTGGAAAATAGGCTACAACAGAATGGGATTATTTATAGATATATTAGCCCTATGTGTATGTCATCAATGATTGTCAAGAAAATTAAATAATCCCATTCTGATAAAATGATGAAATAATGCCACAAGGCAAAGAAAACTACACTTTTTGAGAGAACTACTGTATAGAACTGTAAAGATTGTTTTTTGTTGTTTTTAAAGATCTCTTAAGAATTTTGTTCCATTTCTATTTTATCAACCAAAATACAAGAAACTTTATATTTGGTGTGAGCCTCAAGTGTTTCTTATAAGTAGGGGGACTAATTATTTTTCAGTATCCTACAGGTTTCTTTTAAGTGGTTTCTTAAATGCGGGGCCTTACTGTAGCTCTTTGAACCAACCATCATTTCAATGTGTAATGCTTTGTATTCTTGTGTCATAGTTTCAATGAGTTTTCAAATAAACAGGAAAGGAAGCCAACCTAGAACAGTTTCTTTCGATATACTTTTAATGTGGTAAAGTGTTTGCGAGATTAACGCGGCTTATTTACTAAAATTGCGTGAAAGTTGGACAGTTTGAGACAATTAACTTGTTTATAGCAATGATTTTATGATGTTGGTTGTATACTTTTCATATTAGCCCGTAAAAGTTTTGTTGGTTTGAAACTAAAGGTATAAATCATTCTGCATGAGTAGAAACAGTGAAATAGTAATATCACCAGTTGGCTACACAGGTGGAAAAATCTTTCATTTTCTGCAGCGTAACGAACCAGCCACCTTCTGATCCCAAGAATTTTTGTGACTAATTTACCCAGGGAGCGTGCAGTGCGGGAGGTGAAACGGACAGCTATTGGCAGCTTCCTATAGCTTCCTATATGTGTGATGCGCTCTCGATCCATTTGTTGGGGAATTCAGAGTGATGGCGACCGGAAATCGATGAAATGACCTTGCAGCTCAGTTTTTATCATCAGGGCGGAGGTACGTTTTGGTTTATCTTCATAGGCGTAGGGGCTAGGGGGGGGGGCTGCACCCCCCCCAACGTTGGAAAATTTACCAAAATCAGCCTGTTTCGGGCAAAAATCCACCCTAAGTCGGGCAAAAAATTTGGTAAACAATAGCAATTTTATCGGGCAGCCCCCCCAGATTTATCTTCCCCTACGCCCGTGTTTATCTTCGTATTCATTTCGTTTGCTTCATAGTAGGTTTATGTTGGCCTAGGAAATTACTTTCCTAAATTTCAGTGGCAGACTGGTACTTTTTTACTAACATATTGTGGGCCAAACTAGGCTTGGCTTAGCAGTCCAGCAGCAACCATCGTGGCGGCTTTTGATTTTCTTGAAATAAACTTAGAAAAAGTTGCCACTTTTATCGATTATGGCTGGACTGGAACAAATCATGCATTATCTAAATTCCAAATATATTTTTTCCATGTTATTACGCTTGCCAGATCGCCTAAGTTTTAGTAGGGGTGGTCTGGTGATCATTGTGAATGCTAGAGAAGAGTGTCACTGTCAGGCTCCTCGTGTGAGAATGTTAAACTACCGCCACGATCGATAGATGGAAGATGGATGAGTCACAGGACATAAAATGCATGGTTTTGAGGTTGTTGATGATCAAAATTATGAAATTTGCTCGATATTACAATTGTGAAAGTTTTTATGATTTGTTTTTATTTTTAGGCTATGTAGTCTGAGACAAGAGGCTGCCAGTCCCACAAGAAGTAGATCGCAAACAAAAGACCTATTGAAACTTTGCTGACTGTTGAGAAAAGTTTGTGCATTGCTATTGGTAACGCATGCAAGTGGGAAGCACTTACCATATTCTCTGAGGAGGCAATGAGCTACTTTCTTTTTATCTCCAAATATAGGTCTGTTTTTCGTCGCGTAGAATTTCAAGATTTTCAAACGAGGCTGCATCGCACCTCTGAATCCAAATCATACTACGTTTCGCCTCCCACACTGCACTCTCCCTGAATCCACCCTGCTATACAGCATTTGAAACAAATTTTGGTTTCCTCCAGGGATCGAATCAGCAAGCTGAAAGGAAGACTCTGTTTAGATCACTAATGTACTTAATATTCCACAGGGTCTGCAACTCTTGCAATGGCTTGTTACCTCATAACGTTGATGAAACTAATCTCATATGCCGCTGTCAATAGATGGTGCAGAGAAGAAAAGAACTTAAAAGGCAAGAAACAGAAAGGTCGGTATTTCGATGATTGTAGTTTGCATACTGATTGTGCAGATTTGACTGGTCATCGTATGGTGTGCATTAGGCCGCTGGCAGATGTTGCCATTTTAATGCCATTTTAATAGCAGCTTTGATACCCCAAGCAGACCTCTTATCGAAGGGCTGGGTTGGAAGACCATTGAAGAACTCATTAGCAATGAGTCTAAGATTATGGTCTTCAAGTCTCTTCATGAGTTGGCTCCACAATACCTGTGTAACCTTTTTACCAAAAACTCACAATGCTCCTCCCGTAACCTCGGTAACACAGACACTGACTTGAGGTTACCAAAGAAAAAATCAGCAAATGGACAAAAATGTTTTTCTTTCCGAGGAGCTAAGCTATGGAATAGCCTTCCAGCTGAGTCAAAGAAGGCATCCTCCCTTAATAGTTTTAAAAATTCTATTAAGGGTTGAATTTTCCTTTCACTTTAGAAACTGTAATTATTGTAAATAGGTTTTTAGCTTTATGGTTTTTTATAATGTAGGTTTAATTTATTGTATATTGTAATTAAAATTTTTTATTGGAGGGCCCCTTGAAAATCAGCCTTTGCTGAAGGGCAACCCTCCTTAAATGAATTAAATGAAATAAATGAAATGAAATGAAACGATGTCACTTGAGGTCAAGCAAGCACCCTCTCTTTATGCTTTTAAACGTCGATTATGAGTATGACCATAATGTATTTATTTCTAGATTCTAGTTTTGTAATTAGGTTATTAATGTTTAGTTTCATATGTATTAAATTGTAAATTGTAAATTTTTTGGCACGGCCCCTAAAAAGCAGCCTTAGCTGACGGGGTTACCGTGGTTAAAGAATATAAAATCAAATCAATCAAATCACTTAGAATTCACTGCACTGTCTCTAGAGATGTGAACGATTCCGAAATTTTTTGATGAACCTCCTCATAGAGGCATATGAAGGTGGTTAAACCTGTTTCAATCTGTCTGAAACTAAAACCTCGTAAGGAAAAGAAACTTATTATTATGATTATTATTATTATTATTATTATTATCAAATTATTTACAGTTGGTACAATATATAGTAATAAAACTAATTCAAACCAGCTATTTACATACAAAGAAAAAATTACAAAAAAATTCATTTCTGATCCTCATTATCAACCATTTTTTTTTAACTGCAGATCTTGCATGTGCAATTTTGCCCATTCCATTCTTTGGTCATCCTTTTAAATATTTCTGCTGAGTTTGCATTTCTTATAGTATCAAGTAAAGTGTTCCAAAGTAGAGCTCCTTTGAATACAAGTGAATTATTTCCGAATGTGCTCGCATTTCTTTTTGGTAATTGCAAGAGATTCTTAGTTCGTAGCTCATATTTCACGTCCTTTCTTTCGAAGAATGTCCACATGAATGATAGATTTTCTTGTGAAAGGGACTTAAAGATTTGAAGCATCAATTTTTGCAGGTTTTTTGTGTGGACTTTTTGTTCATTTGTTCTATTGGCATATTGGAGTCATTATGCAAAATTCTTAATGCTCTTTTCTGAACACGATCTACCTGATTATTGGATGTCTTCCCATGGTACATCCAGATCAAGGGGCAATAATTGAAATTAGACATAACAAATGTGTTATAGAGGATCTTACCCTTTTCCTGGTTCAGACATGGGGCAACGCGCGAGAAAGCACTCACTTTCCTGTTAGCTGTTTTGCAGAGGGCTTTTACATGATCATCAAATTTAAGCTTGGAGTCAATAGTGACTCCTAGCAATTTAACTTTGTCCGTAAGGGGGATGATTTTGTTGTTGATTTCGAGAAAGAAGTTTGGTTCCTCTTTCAGCCCTAAAAACATAACCTGAAATTTTTCAGGGTTGGCTGCCATATGGTTATCTCTGAACCAGTTAGGGGTGTTAGACAGGTCTTCCTCAAGGTTTAAAGCCACACTTTCGATATATTTTCCAAACGTGTAAATTGTTGTGTCGTCTGCAAAGTTACAAACTTCAGATTCTTTAACTGCAAGAAGTAGATCATTGATGAAGATATTGAAAAAGAGTGGGCCAAGGACTGAGCCTTGTGGAACACCAGATTTGATCCCTAGCCATTCGCTAAACTCAGATCCGACCTTTATGTTCAAACTAGCGATGTTTAAGCTTCATCTAGCATCTGAGCTCTTGCATATTTTGCAATAAGCTCAGTGCACAGTCCCGCATTGCCGGGAGAAGCTTATTGCATTATTTCTGGACACTGGCATTGCACAGCTAAAAGTTTCAAATTTAATGAAGCCCACATTTGGAGAAGTGCTGCAAGTTTTGCAGTATTTGCTCATATTTACGAGTCATGTGCCAGTTGGTCTTGGTTGTATGAAAGTCATTCTGCCATCTGTTAAAAGACAAAATTGCTCGGCGTACATAGCAGCACTATCGCTTATTCTTTTTTCTTAATTTCATGGAAATGCCCTGTGTAATTTAAGGAATAATGATTGTTCGGAAACACAGTAGAAATAATGTTTTAAAACATGTCTGACAATAGTCCAGCAGTCGACAGAACCTGGAAGAGCTTAATTTTCGTTGACAAGAAATGATGGAAATGATTCTTCGTTGACAATAGCAGTCTGTTAAACAGAATACTGTGTTCTACAAACGTATTGGTGTACTGCAGATGAAGCCATGTTTAAACTTTATTCGGCGATTGTCGATATTTTATGATGATCCACGAAATTAGCCAACAGTCACAAACCGTAAAATTGGTGGCTTCTCGTCAGACTTAAGCTTTGAAATAAGATTTGATAAGTTCATTTTGAATATTCCACCGTAGTCTCCCATACTTCTGCACCTTTTAGCGCCATGGAAACCGAATGCGTTAATGCCTGTTGATGCTCCTGTTTTTCTTGACTGTTAAATGAGTCTTTAACAGAAGTTTCTAGTTGCCCTCGGGTAATACAACATATTTATTGCTGTTATCTACTTAATTCTTGTTTTAAGAATTTCTGAATCAATTGTCCTCTTTGCGCCTTCAAGATGACACACATCTTCAGATTTGAAACGTGGTCGTGGGAGATCGCTGTTCTTATTTTCAATCAAATTTCTTCCGGTGGCGTTGGACTTTGGAGTCTCGGACTCGATTTTCTTATCATTTTGTTTCGATGGACTTCAGAGAGATTTTAGTTGCAATCGATTTGGATCTCGTGAAACCAGTGGAGATCCCGGGCGTCGGTAACCTGCCATTCCTGAATCTGGAAGGCTTTCAAGAGAACTCTATAGCAGGGATCTTCAGATTTTCACAGCAAAAGTACAATAAAGCTCGATGGCTTCAACTTGATATGTTGGCTGTCCCAAAACAGTACGAATTTTTGAAATATTTTCTAAATTTGGATATATTATCGATCTTGAATAATTTTCCGTGTATTTGTTTCAAAGACGTAATTAATTTGAGTAATTTTGCAAAAGCCTTGAAATGGCTTTGAATTCGGGAGAATTTGTGCTGTCGCGGTCTACCTGTTTTGAAACATACTCCGAAATGACAAGAGATTGTGTTTCAAATTGCGTTTTTATCCCCACTAATAACTTAAATGCAATAATTTTGTCACATCCCTACCAACCACTCAAATTTGTTGTTTATGCTCATGATTAAAACTCTTATATCATGTAAGATTCGATCCTTCATTTATGATCTCAAGAAATAGCTTTTTGGCAAAAAAATATCAAGTTTTGTTAAATGTTATTACTTAAACCATGCTTTTCAAGATGTAAGTTATTTGTTTCTTTCCCGTAGGAATAAAATAACCCATCACAGCTGCAGTTGTTTTGGCCCTTGATAACGAATGCAGAAAAAGACATTTTGAAGATAGGGACATTTCTATTTTCAGAATTCCTGTTTTTATTTTATTATCTTTTTCTTTGCGAAGCCTGCCAACGCTACCTTTTTGACAAAATGCCTTATTTTGAAAATTGTCTCTTCAATCTTCGATTAGAAACTGATATTTTTTACTGCAAAGTCTGCAGTTGTCAGAAGATACTTCCAATTCCCAAAAAAGTACCCCCTTAATATACAAAATATAATGAGATGTTATTCTTTTATAGGTAGTGATTCTGATCAAGAAGCTGAGCAAATTCCAAAAGCAGATCTGGTTGAGTATCCAAACAATCTTAGTCATAGAGGTAATTTTGCCTTTGCCTAATTTTTAATTATCATGATGACATTCTGTTATCATTTCAGCTGTGGAAATATATTCTTAATTGCTAAAGAAAACAAACAGAAGCACCTTTTATGATCAACCTATAGCATCAGGTTTCCTAAGAAACTTCCAACTAATTTGAATCAGCGTAGCGAAGAAAGTAGTGGTAGCTAAATAAAAAAGATGATAGCAATTGATTATTTTTCCCACCCTCAATCAGATAATTGTGCCTCTAGTGTGAGAGCAAGCACCTCAAATCCAAAGAAATCTCATTATGCTTAATTCAACAAATAGAGTATGCAACATTGGCATGTCTCTTTTGTGGTGTGTACCCATAGCGATCAATTCTTGCGAGGTGTATACAATTTTTGGCCAATATACTACCGGGTGTCCCAAAAAAAGGTAACAGATTTTATCGAGGCTAGCGATAAGAATTTAGGTCGAATCATTCCCTAATAATTTTTGAAGTACTCCTCGATAGTTAACTGGAAGATAAATACCTTGTTGGTTGGTATTGGTGCATTGGGAGTTGGAATATTAATCTTGAAAGTCCAAATTTGCCTCCACCTCCAAACCAGAGCTTTTGGGTTTTGGCCTAAACTGCAAACGCGATGGTTGGGGGAATCCCCCCAATCATAGACATAAGCGTAGTAGATTTGGACAAGGACCCGTGCTTATGTACACATTTGAATAGAAATGTAAAACTGAAAATTGTAAAACATAGAAATGAATATAGTCACCAAGGAATAGCTTTCTTCCATCAAAATGCATTTACAAAATTACACCAAGCCAAGCACGGGTGGGCATTTTTATGTTCCCTTGGGCATATGCGATTGCTTCTTTCGTAATAATTATGAGAGAGTTGATAAAAAATGCATTTCAATCAAGCAATGAAGATTGCAAGGTATCATTTATGTATCAACGCCCAAGGGAATTATTTCGCTGATGAATAACTTTTATTAGTCAAATGTAATGTGAATTTTTTGTAGAATGAAGAAAGATATCTCTTTGGGACTAAATGGCACTAAATTTGTGAATCTGATTGTCAAGTTCAGTTTCGAATTTTTATTAAAATGTGTTCCTAAGCACGAGGTTTCTTTCTCGAACTTTGCTATGATTCAGGAGATTCCACAACACAGCATGTTCACAGCTTAGGCCAAAACCCAAAAGCTCTGGTTTGGAGGTGGATGCAAATTTGAACTTTCAAGATTAATATTCCAACTCTCAATAAACCAATATCAACAAACAAGGTATTTATCTTCAAATTAACTATCGAGGAGTACTTAAAAAATTATTAGGGTTTGATTCAACCTAAATTCTTATCGCTAGCCCCAATAAAATCTGTTACCTTTTTTTGGGTCACCCGGCAGATCTTTCAAATCTAGTTCTACTTCTGTTTTTAGCCTCTTTTCCTAGTCTTTCTCAAAAGCTGAAAATAAGAAGTTTTTGCTTAAAACAAAGGTGAAAAAATAGACACACGTTAGACGCAAGGAGGACTGGAAAGGCCCCCCGCGAAAGTTTCGGCGCCTTTCTTCAAAACTTCGCTTTTGGCTAATAAATTTGCGTTCAGTGCTACAGTGGCTCTGAAGATTGGAAGTGAAGGGACAGAATATTCGATCTAGGTAGGTGGATTGAATCGAATTATGATTAATTAGGCAATTACACGTAATATTAAATTGCATTTATTGCCAGTTATTGTTAAATTTCTATTGGCAGTTTTGTAGGAAGTTACTGTGGGCCTAAGTTCTGCAGGTCGACCATTATTTATCAAATTTGTTCTTCGTTTTCTGATAGATAAGGAAGCAACTAACGTGCCCCACAACAACATTAACCACAATATTCGTCAGATTGTTCACGTCTCTTTCTTCCCCTGCTAGTTGGTCAATGCAATAAAGCTGCAGGGTGGTTTTATTTTGTTTTAAAATCGGCGAATTGACCACTTGCAAAACTTTGATTATTGTAGGCCAACGCCACACAGCTTTGTCCTTGCGCGCTGGTGCTATACTTCCGACTGAATCAAATTCTAACGCGCAATTCTGATAATATGAATGGTACGCTAAGCATTGTTGGATACTATTTCAATCCTCCTTGTGTTAGACGTGAACGTTTCCAGAGGTGCGAAAATGGACATTTCAAGCTATGTTACTTAAATGAAACTCTGCTTCAGTTAGTCAATTGGAAAATTTGGCTTGAAAGGATTAGCAAAAAAAGCCATAATTCAATTGCTGTTATACATTTTTAATATTATGCGTCAGTTTGATTCATTGAATAATTTGTTGTTTTAGATCTTTACTACTTCATGTGCGCTCCGACGCTTTGCTACGAGCTCAACTTTCCAAGGACTCCTAGGATTAGATGGCGATTTCTAATGAGACGAATTTTCGAAAGTGTACGTATTAATGACAGGTTTTTCCTTTGTCCAAGAGAGAAATATTTTGTGTGTATAAATACTGTGTGGGTATATTTATTTGGAGCCAAATTACCCTTTTACCGGGCTACCAGGATACGATGGTAGGTGACAGAAGACTGTTTGCCATACGACCTTGGCAAAGCGGAACCTGCAGTTGCTTGTGGTACATGTCTACAAAACAAGATTTACTGAGAATAATTTTAAAGACTGGACTCGCTCGAAAAGGGGATCTTTTGTTAGCTAGAGAACGACAATGTCTTTACTTTATGGAGGTCACCATTCAATATCATTACAACGAAACTCTCCTAAAAAATAGTATTTTACGAATAATAAATCTCAAGATCTCTTTCATAATACAAATTTTATGACTTTTCGAACAATGATTGATGTTTCCGTCCCACTATGTGTCAAAATGGAACTATTCTGCCGTGAAGAATTTTATGATTGGTTCTCAAAGAGATGAATTGCCCAAAGCAAAACGATCAAGTTAAGGTACAGAGTTTCTGTTTTAAGAAAAGTTCAGCAAGCAGATACAATAATAACTCTTTTCTTTTTAGTTATTTCTGTGTGGTTTGCTGGTAGCACTGACGCAACAGGTGATAATAATTCAGTTCCCAAGAATTTGTTCTACAACAAACCCATTCCTACTCACCAAATTATGGTTACGTACGAAATTGTGAACTCTGGCCAAATTTTTACAAAATCTAACTTCACGCCCGGGTGGGAAATTAAAGCGGTACATCAACAAGGCTCTACCATACTAACTTTTCTAATGGAGTAGTTAACTGAGCAAGGAATATGATATTAAATACACCATTATGATGAAATTGATCTTGTTTGTAATTTCGGTAATTTCGGGTAGGTCAATAAAGCTACATAGGTCTGCTGAAAAGTCCTTTGCTGGTGTAAGCAAAACTGGAAAAATAAATTAGTGAAATATGATCACCTTTATGAGCTTTTTTTTTTTTTTATATAAATTCTCCTAAAATTTACAATTTACTAACTAACAATAACATAACAAAACGACACCACAGGGAGCATGAAAATACATTGCTACCCTTCGGCGATTACATTTAACATAGATACTAAAATAAATACTAAAATAATATTAACAACTACATGAAGAAGAACCGATCTACAGTGAACTCTCTATGCAACGACTCCTCAAGGAAACCATAAATAAGTCCAGAGCTCGTTAAACGAAGGGTTCGTTGAACCGGGTATGGTTCAAGGGACCTGAAAATGGTTCGTTTAAAATAGAGGGTTCGTTACATGAAGAGCCCACTGTACATATACGTCGAAGAAAAGGGTGGCATTGGTTCATTCAAAGCGTCTGTTGCGTACATATATTTCAGTGTAGCCTCAAGGANCTTCATTAGAGAGGTGTGATAAGCCTTGAGGTTGTAATATTGTATTAATAGCATCGAGAAGATCCCGTCTTTGCATAGCATAGTTACAGCAGAGCAGCAAGAAGTGTTCCGTGTCCTCAATTCCATCGTTGATCGAGCACATTGGATTTACTGTGTCTTTAAAGTTGTGCTTAAATTTGTGAAAATTTAGCTTACTTAGCCTTACTCGAATTTGCGTTAGAATTGCCAAGCCTTTCGGGTCATGAATGCTGTATACTGGGTGGGGTGAAGGGCGAATGAGAGTAGAAAGCTTTTTTTTAACATGCCCAGAGTTGGCGATTGTCTTATCTCTGCATTAAGTTTATTCCATTCCGAAAGGCAGTTTGGATAGAAGCTCGCACTGAAGCTCGTCGTTCTTGCACGTATTTGCCCGATTATGGCTGGTTTACGAAGGCGATAGTTAGATTGTGGAAGGGGTGGAATAGGCTGCCTGGTATAATCCGGTGCTAAATTGTTAACAAACTTGAAAAATAGAGCAAGACGCCTGCTCCAGCGTCTCAGGTTAAGCGATTCCCATCCAAGCTCGTTATACAGTTTCTCCCGAGATGTACCTTTCCATGCACTTTTACCTTTTATGAGCTTTTACCTTCAAGTTATTATCTGATGTTTAATGATATTCGAAATATGGTTTTAGAGATTGGAAATTTCTGAACGAAGAGGAACCTAAAACGTCCCAGATACTGCGGAAGGAGATATCCTTTGATTTTGAAATGTATGGTTCGATTTTAATCATCATTCGTGTAAAAGCTTCCAAAGTGATCGTTTTTTGTGTAATTGTATCACTCTTTCGTAGTGGATCGTGCCAACAGTGAAGAACTCGATGAAACCTTTCCAGGTAATTATCTTCAAGCAAAACGATATTACATGTATCGTTCTTTAAAAGTATGCCTACAACTAGACTTACTCCATTCATCCCAATGTTTTAACTCCATCCCTTGTTTACATGACGAAATACGCCACTGTGGAGGAGCATAAAATCTCGTTTCGTTCAAACATTGGGACTCATAATTTAATGGCTGAATTCTTGACCCGAGATTCGAGGTGGCCTAAATTACTTAATTTTAGGCATATTTCCTCTCAAAACTGACTAAACTAATCCAGCGGGCATTAGAGTTGCTCCCAGCACAAATTCCCATAAAGTAACAAAAAAATATATCGTGTTCATTTTTGTGTTCTACTCTCAAGACTTCATGTACCAATACTGACCTGAGGCTGAGGCGGAGTCTATAGAATTTGCCGACCGCCCAACCTAATTTTTTTTGGTGAAAATAAAACAACTACAATAAATACTTACATTACGCTGTACCATCCATAGTGAAAAAGGCATAATGTCACCGGGTCTTCACTATAACTTAAAATCCTCAGAAGTCATGTTTTCAGACGAGTAGAACAATAGATAGGCTACTGGTAAGTAAACTAATGACAATTGTTGGTATATGTGACAAACTTTCTTACCTTCAAGCAAAATTCTCTCTTTCGCTGGTTCCCGTGATAAAACAGGTGCTACCAACGCTCTAACCGGGCCATGATTTACGCAAATGGGTCCTGAGTCCCAGTTGGAGCAATAACAATTCAATTAAATTAAAAATGTAAAAAAGTATTGTTGCTGCTGCGATAATTGGGACTACTTGTTGAGTCTAACCTACAACACGATATGAGTATCTGATTCGTATCATACAGTACCCAAATTTGTGTCGCTGCTGCGCAGTAAATAAACATTATTATCGAAAATGTTTTAATTAATCGTAATCTAGATGCGTCGACAAAAGTTTTGATGCAAAAGCACATGAATGTCGAAAAAGACATTGCTGATTTAGAATCATTCAATTACAAAATGGGTCATATTCGAAACCAGAGCCCAACAAAGCACATTGTCGTAGAAGATGGATCAATCCAAATGAAGATTTGTTTTTATCGATGGTGGATAAGACAACTACCAAACTGCTCAAACATTGTTTATTATTTATATATCCCGGGTATCCCAAAAAACGCTACAGATTTGAAAAATTCTGATGCAAAATGTTTCAAACTCATTACCAACCCCTTTTTTTCAAGATAAAAAGACTGCGATCATGAATTTTTTCAGTTCACAATGGACACAGTTCAACTGTCTATATTTGACTTCTATAAATAATGTCATTTCGAATCTGAATAATTCCAAAACAATTAAACTTCCAAGGGTGCAGCCGCGGGGCATGTCCAAAGAATTTCAAGAAACAACTGTATCAAATAAAAGGGAAAATAAATAGCGTTAACTTTAAAAAAGATCAGCAGAGATTCACACAAAACTCTTGCTATCAGTATTTTTAAACAAGGGTGAATAGATATATTTTAATTTAGGATTTCTCCTATAGTTTTAATTTGTATGTTCCTTTCCTAAAATTTTAATTTTTCATAGTTTTTTAAGGGACAATTTAGAAAACAGGTCCACATCAGCTGCCTAAGCTGCCTTAAGATAACCTGTATAATATAAATTATGTATGTATGTATGTATGTATGTATGTATGTATGTATGTATGTATGTATGTATGTATGTATGTATGTATGTATGTATGTACATAGTTTTTTGGGGTGTTGTTTATTCATGAGAAAAGTGGTGGAAGCAAGGCTGGGTATACCATTCAGAAAATAATTCCATAGTAAATCCAACCCACATTTGTACGGCTTGCGATACCCAAGGAAACTACCACCTAGCCCAAGGAGCNGTATCAAATAAAAGGGAAAATAAATAGCGTTAACTTTAAAAAAGATCAGCAGAGATTCACACAAAACTCTTGCTATCAGTATTTTTAAACAAGGGTGAATAGATATATTTTAATTTAGGATTTCTCCTATAGTTTTAATTTGTATGTTCCTTTCCTAAAATTTTAATTTTTCATAGTTTTTTAAGGGACAATTTAGAAAACAGGTCCACATCAGCTGCCTAAGCTGCCTTAAGATAACCTGTATAATATAAATTATGTATGTATGTATGTATGTATGTATGTATGTATGTATGTATGTATGTATGTATGTATGTATGTATGTATGTACATAGTTTTTTGGGGTGTTGTTTATTCATGAGAAAAGTGGTGGAAGCAAGGCTGGGTATACCATTCAGAAAATAATTCCATAGTAAATCCAACCCACCTTTTTACGGCTTGCGATACCCCAGGAAACTACCACCTAGCCCCAGGAGATTTTTCAATTAAATATTGTTGCATGCATTAACCATAAACTCTGTCATGATACTTTATGTTGCTGTTTCATATGATTTTTTACCATTATTGCTAGGAAATAGCTTATCAAAAAGATTTTAGTTCAGTGAAAAAAGTTGTATGTTATTATACCATTATAGTATGCCAATGTTGCAAATATGCAACAAATTAAAAATTCTTGAATTTATGGGGAAGATGGTAATTTCATAGTTCACATGCTTACTTACATCATAATAAACATATTTTCAACACAAAATATTTTTTTGAAAGAAATTATCACTATTTGGCAAGTAAAGGGTTAAAGAATGCTGAATTGTTTCACACATGCTTGCAAGAGTTTCACCAAGTCTTTCTCATTTGCCTATCGATAACAGACTGACCAGTTTTTATAGTGTTTGTTGTCGAGTAGGCTACCAAATTCTTTTGCCTTCAAATTTGGCATGTGTCTCCGTGAACATATAGCCTCGCTTGCAAGAAAAAGTTTGAATAAAATCTTTAGATTAGCGGGGTGGATAATGAAGTTCTTCTGAAACCTATACAAAATTTTTAAATGAACTTTTTCCAAACCTGGAAAAGCAAACGATTGCGCTTAGCACATCTTTCGATTGCCAAGAATATGGTTAATACTATACTTTTTATAGAATTTTGATAGACCGATTGGTACCCGTGTAACTAATATATTTCTGGAGAGAGCGATTTCTGAAAACCGGTTTTTCGTGCTCATTAGAGCGGACAGCAGTGTTACCTTAAAAGAACGTTCACACTCATCTCACGAACAAGAGCGAATGGGCACGCTGATTACCATACTTTGCCAGCTGTCTTTTTGCATAATTAAAACAAAAACTCTGTCTAGCATTGGATGTCAGGTCAGATTTGTGATAACGCAAACTTACTCTGTAATTGTTCTTATTCGCGGTTTTTTTCACCCGACATCTAATGTGAAGTGAATTTAGTCTGGTCAGGCCACACGCGCAGACGGTAGGTCCTTTTGGTGTTGATGTTTCTTTGACCTCAATTGACCAGCGAGAGTGCTTCTAGTGTTGCAAGTTTGAAAAACTTTCCGACAATAGGAACTTGGCAGTGAATTTATCTTTGTTTGGGTTGATGGAAAGATAGGGGGTTGATTGGAGGGGGAGTTTCAAAATAACAGTCTACAATCTGACTGTTGATCACCAAATATTAATAAAAAAACTTGGTGTTTATGGAGTTGCAGGGAAAGAATTGAGTTGGTTTAAATCTTACTTGCATAATCGTAAGCAGTGTTGCAAGGTAAACGGACACGTTTCCAGCATGGAATCAATAAAAATGTGTGGTACCCTGCCTTGGACCTTTACTATTTCTGATATTTATAAATGACCTTCCCCTCTCCTCGCTATAATATGGGGAGGTTAATATGTATGCAGACGACACCAGTATTTCCTTCTCGTCGGACTCTATTACTAATATTAACGATGCCGTTAATGAAGATTTAGATCTCCTCAAGAACTGGTTGGAGAGTAACTAGTTATCGCTAAACGTATCTAAAACACAGAGCATGCTAATTGGTAGCCGTAATCGACTCAAAAGGATCGGCCAGTCTGAAAACTCGAAACCAGCCCTAAAAATTGGAGAGGAACCAGTCTCCATGGTCAAACACGTGAAATACTTGGGTGTTCAGGTTGATTAGCACTTGCTCTGGGACGAGCATTTAAACGTTATTACCAAAAAGATTTCTCGAGGAATAGGAATGCTGAAATTCGCAAAAAGATACATTCCATTACAGACCATAGAAACGATTTACAAGAGTCTTGTAGAGCTGTACTTTAGATATTGTTCCCCTGTTTGGGGTGACTGTGGTATTACGGCTCTTCAGAAATTACAAAAGTTGCAAAATAGAGCAGCTAGGATAGTTGCTAATAGCCCGCATGAGCATGACGCTTCCTCGCAGCCTCTTATTAAACAGCTTGGCTGGCTAGATGTACAACAAATGATAGACTTTGAAACAACAAAAATTGTTCACAAGTCACTGCACAATGAAGTGCCTGATTATCTGCAAGGTCTGTTCACAAGAGTCCCTGATACATGCGTCAGGGAATTGCGCAATTCAATTTGAATTTGAACCTTCCGCTGTTGAAAACATCCCTTGGTCAAAAGAGGTTTTCTTTCAGGGGAGCCAAACTATGGAAAAAATTAGGATCTGAAGCCAAAATTACAAGTAGCTTCTCTGCTTTTAAGAAAGCTGTTACGTGATCCACGATAATATTTCGACTTTACGTTTGTTTACTTTATGTATGAAACATTGTAACTAGTTAGTTTAGGTTTTCTTTTTTGTTTTGTTAACAGGGCAAGCTGTGAAGCAGTATTTATATATATTGATGTTTCTACCCTGTGTAAAGAATTAAAAATGAAAATGAATGAAATGACACAACCGTCTTTATAAATTCTACGCATCGCACGCACTCGCCGACAACAGTCCTCTCACTCTTATTCACGCCCGACAACACCACGCCTGAATTATGACGTCACTTCCGGCCTCTGTTGCAAGAAAGCTGTGGCGCAACCAAAGAGTTTTCGTAAAATCAAATTGACGTGAATTCCGAGTTCTCGAAAAATACGATAAAAATAGCAAAAATATTTCGGTCCTTCTTCCATCAAGCACACTTTGTTTCATTCCAATCCAAGAAGTAGACTTCGTGCTACGATTTTCAAACGCCTGAATTTTTACTTGGCGCACCTGGTAGTGTCCTAGAGAAACAAGCAAGCGTACTGTCGTCAGCATAATTATGTAGTGTTGCCTGTTAATGAACAGGAAAAGATCATTTATCTACCGTGTGACTCAAAAAAATGTCCCCCTGTTCGAAAAATCATTGCAGCAAATTTACTTGCGCTTTAATCATAAAAATTATTTTTCCTCATGATTTCCTTTCCTTTCCTCACCATTTCCTTATGTTTGCACACATAGTTTGTTGCTGAAATTGCATTTTAGGTTGATATAATTCTTGGATACTTTCTAAAAAGATTTTTATTTTGTTTTACCTTCATTTTTAGGATATCGACTATCCTCGTTTCATAGAAAGAATAATGAAGTTGGCTGTAAGTAACTTTTTTTAGTTCTTCTTTTGTGTATGCTATTGCAAATATTTCTATCAATGCATGCATCTAGCCTCCGTCAATACTGGCAGAGAAAAACACAGGATCATCTGCTGATCACATTATACTGGGTGTCCCAAAAAATCCCCCTCCCCCGTTTGATTGACTGTGGTGACGTACTAAATTGAGATGTGAATTCGAATTTTTTTCACACTTCAAACATCCTAACTCAGATATAGACAACTTGATACTTACATCAACGTGCGTACTTCCTTAGTTGTGAGCTCCGAAAGATAAGTTGATAAGATCATCAAACAATGCCCGATACCGACTGAATTTTTCTTTGAAGAGCATACGAGTGAGCTTTCGCAAGGAAAGGTGCCAATATTTATCTCTTCAGACGAAACCCAATGAGATCTCTTGCCATTTAAAAGCCCTCATACAAATATAAATTGGCTGTTGCAATTCGAAAACATCGACATTGGAAAAAAACTGCGTTTATTTACGTACAGTATTTAGCCGCACTGTTTAGACCTTTGTAAAATATGATCTTTCCTATTTTGCGACTATGAGACTCCTTGACCTATGGCAATAACAACGGGTCAAAATCTAAGTTAGACTTTAAGAAATGGCAATACAGAACTATTACAGGGGGAGAGACTTGCATGTATATACCAATGGCCGCAACGTGGTGAGAGGCAGAAGAATCATGTCTCCCCGTCTTACTAGAGCTGAAGAAATTACAATCGTTTTTAAAAAATTATTTAGCTTTACACCAATTTTTCAATCATTCTCAGTACTCTTGCGCATCCACTGTCGTATAGAGCTCGGCTTTTTGCAAGAGCCCATAACACAACGGAGCAACCAACGAGAGCTTGCAGAGGTAAAATCGCACAAACAGAGCAACACGATTTTGCTTTCTGTAAGCTTTTCTGCAAGATCAACTGATTTGATGTGACCAGAAAATGGTTCAGTTACTCAACGCATTTTTTGAATTGTGAAATTGTAGCCCTGATTAATATTGTCAGGAAGGAACTGCATGATCTCCTAGGAAAAGATTTTGATCCTCAAAGTAATTTTGATTTTGTAGACTACCTCTTGCACGCAGTCATATGTCCTTGATTAATACTAGGCACTTGAAGCCAAAGTCATTTGACTGTTTTTGAAAATAATTGGCGATCTTAGAAAGAGCCTCCGAAATTCTTAGAGACAGACGTCAAAAGGTAGGCTATGATATTCCTAGTTTCGTTTCAATAACCTTACTTTCCCTTTTCAGATTCCAAACCATTTTCTATGGTTAATTTTCTTTTATGCATTCTTCCATTCATTCCTGAACATCGTTGCTGAGTTACTGCGATTTGGAGATCGGATTTTCTATAAAGACTGGTGGTACGTTTTCATCACTTTTAAAACAGCAACGGCAAATTTTAGTTTGTTCACTACATCAAAGTAATTTTTAGAATACCTTTAAATTTTGTTGCTATGTCATAAGCTCCATCAACTATCTATTAAAGTTTTGAAGACAGTTAAAGAGATTATTAGACTTTATTCACAGCGTTGCGATCTGAAATATGTATCAACAATCTGCTCTTGTTATGATTTATAGGACATGCCATTGTAAATTTTAAGGAATTTTTTAGATATTTGATAAAGCTGGGGGAAGTAAGGTCAACAGAGAGAGAAGGCGGAAAGGAAATACAGGCAATAAAAAAGAGAACAGTGGCTTACAGGAAAGCACAATCAGGGAAGGTTAACGGCGGAAGGAATAACAGGTTCCCTTGTTAGTTTATTTTTGCTATGCTACTCCCACTTCAATCTGTGTGTATAGGTAAGGCCATTGTATTATCGCACTGCATAACGCTTGAAGATCTTTAATTCTTGAAGTGTTGTCAATGTTTGAATCTAAACTGTGCAACTTAATTACCCTTCGATTTCATTTGATTAGGAATGCAAATAACGTGCAGACGTTTTGGCAAAACTGGAACATCCCTATCCATAGATGGGCACACAGGTGAGGATAGTTGGATACTTGAATTCTTCTCTGCAAATAGATTTTACACAGCCATTACAGCTTACACTGGCACGCTGCATCTTACAGAAACAAAAATATTGATGCAAGTTCCGTGTTTTGTAGACTTGTCATGGACTTAGAATTTTGATTTTGCACCAATTGCGAAACGTGTGACTTGGAATTGTATTTTAATAATGCCAATGAAACCTGCTCCCAAAGACACAGTGTTTGGCAGGCTGCAGTGAAAATATTCCGCAGAGTACGAACGAGTTTACGAACGAGAACAATAGTAATGCCACGTGATTGCTTAGTAATCTGTCACAAGTTTAAAAACACCTAACTACGGTGGCAGGGATAGCATTAAAAGGGCGAGTTGACCTTATTTCCATAATGGTCCCCTTATAGGTGGTTGCAAAAAAGAATAAACAATAGATTTTTATGTGCCTTTGGATAAAACATAATTGAGTAAGGCCGAATGAGGCATTGAAACTAAAACGGTCCTTAGTAGTAGACATATATGTCATCTTCCTATTTCTGTATATTTATTTCTGTATATCTCTCCCCCGCTACGTTTCTAGTTCGCTTGATGGGAGTGGTGTAGATTTTTTTTAAAGTGGCTAAGTAAACATTTCATTCAAAAGTAGAGGTTTCAGAATCACTCCATATGCTAACGTAGTGGCTAAGAACATTATTTGCCCCTCCAGTCTTTTGGATTATTGAAGAGGTCTTTACAATTCTTTATGTTGTAGACATCTATTCCAGCCTATGCTAAGATCTGGATATTCAAAGATGCAAGCAAGTTTGACCGTTTTTCTACTAAGTGCATTCTTTCATGAGGTAAGTTCCATTTTGTTGATATCAACCGACCCTTTTTCGTATTTTTCCCCAAGTTCTCAGTCATAATTGTTCAGTTCTTCTTACAAAATATCAACTGAAATGAGATGTTTGGGAAAGGATATTGATGCCAAATCTTCTTTTGTACCTTAAGATCAAAAAGGTCCTTTGAAGTAGCTAAAAAAGTGTTGGCAGAATTTTTCCATGCTTTTTTATATTTCGCTGGAATCAATCGAATTGGTAATTGCCATCGCGAAGCATTTTTTACAAAATCTTGTAAATCCATATTAATGTATGCATAAATTTTATCATTTCCGCCAAACCCGTCTTTCCTTCTGTCTTAAAAAATGTCATCAGATTATCAACTTACAAATAATTCATCTTTCTCTAGGCAGAAATGCACCCTTCTCTCCTTGGAGCAATCTTAACCCCCCCAGACTTGCCCCAAGTCTATTTCCCGAAGTCCGTCTGATCGATCTCTGCCCCATAGTTCCCAGATCCTCCATTCCAATATTCCATATCTGGACCGAGCGATTTTTGACATCTCCAATGCCAGGGTGAGGGGTGAGGGGACGGGGGACTGATTCAGCCCCCCCCCCTCAGTAAATGAAAACTGAGTAGAGATAAAAGCTTGAGAATTGGCCGTTCTTGTGTACTTGTATGTGGAGAATCCGAATATGTAACTTAGTTTACTCTAATTGTTGTATATTCGTATGATGTCATCATTTTTCTTTGTTTTGGGCCAAAAAATAGCGAAAATTAGTATTTGTACACATTTGCCTCTAGATTTTGTTTTAATAGAGATACATACCTATTTTTGCATCATTTTGCAGAAGAAAGCCTAAATTTGCATAAAAACATGACTTTGTGCTCAAATTATGAACTTTGTAAATTCATAATTATCACCTAAATTCATTATAGCAATGACGTCATCAGTGACGTCATAACTTTAAATAACAAAGCAGGTAATTAATTTTTCATATTCAATTATTTAGTTTTAGGTATGGTGAAAATGTGGCTCCATTATCTTGTTTCTGTCAGCATTTATCTTAGTTTGAAGCTCTAAGGGTTTGACCGTTTAAAAACATAAAATTTCAAAACTACCATCTGAGAAAATAGTTATATTTTCAAAACGAAATGAGATATTTTCATCACATTTCGGGGGGGGGGATGCTAAATATGTAAAATGGCAGGGAAAAGAGTGAGAGCGGGGCTGAATCACGCCCCCCGGTCCAGATAGATAGTTAAACACCTTATTTATGAAGAAGTCTTCAATCAAACCAATGATTTAACGATTGTATTTAGGCAGTTTCATACCTATATGTTTCAAAAACCATAATTTTAAACACACTTACCACTGTAATAATTTGTTCTCAGAATTTTCGCTGCCCTCCGGCAGCCTCCTAAGTGAGAATTATTAGTTCGAGCGTTTCGTTCTTCTAATGTTCGATTGGTCAATGTTCGATAAATTTACTGCGTCGAATGCAATCCGTCCATCGCGTAGAGCATTCGAATTTCCCCATTCTTCCTTGGTATTCAATAGACCATTTCGACAATAGACCATTTCGACAATTAAAATTGGAGACTGGGGAGAGCGGTTTGTTCTGGTAAATGGCGGATGCAGTTCTGGTAAATGGCTGCCACGGAGCATTTATAAATGATAAATTTTCCTCAACAGAACTGTTAGTTTTAAATTCACAGTTAAAATAGAGAAATTATGACTTAAAAAATAGCCGAAAAGGTGCCCCATCACCAATAATCCTCGTAACTAAAGGGAGACCGAATCTCCAACCGAGACCTCAAATCAAATTGCTTTGGCGGGAAAATATTCGTGATTCGTCATCTCCGTTTATCGAAGCGAGATAAAACAAATGTTTTGATAAGTTTCGAGAAGAAAACTTGGAATTACTTTACTCTCTATGAGTTGTACAAACTGGAAGGGATACAATAATTCAGAATTATTGTATTATTGTATTTGTATTATTGTAAGCGAGATAAAACAAATGTTTTGATAAGTTTCGAGAAGAAAGCTTGGAATTACTTTACTCTCTATGAGTTGTACAAACTGGAAGGGATACAATAATTCAGAATTATTGTATCCTTTCCAGTTTGCACAACTCATAGAGAGTAAAGTAATTCCAAGCTTTCTTCTCGAAACTTATCAAAACATTTGTTTTATCTCGCTTCGATAATCGGAGATGACGAATCACGAATATTTTCCCGCCAAAGCAATTTGATTTGAGGTCTCGGTTGGAGATTCGGTCTCCCTTTAGTTACGAGGCTTATTGGTGATGGGGCACCTTTTCGGTTATGTTTTAAGTCATAATTTCTCTATTTTAACTGTGAATTTAAAACTAACAGTTCTGTAGAGGGAAATTTATCATTTATAAAAGCTCCGTGGCAGCCATTTACCAGAACTGCATCCGCCATTTACCAGAACAAACCGATCTCCCCAGTCTCCGATTTTAATTGTCGAAATGGTCTATTCCGGGTTAGTTCTAGACTGATTACACAAGTCTCAGTTTTCGGCATTGAATTGAATGATAGGTATGGCTTCAAACTGAGACTCATGACAATACAGCTTCAAAACAGAGACCACTTAGGCCTAATGCGCCGCATTTAGAGCGCATCCAATCAAATCTCGACTTTCTTATTAAGGTTAGACCACGTGCCTATTCTTAGCGTTTGATTGGCTGATTAGATCAAAGCTCAACTTTTCGAAGCGAAGTGACGCTCGAAGCGACGTTCGAAGCGACACTCAACTTTTCTTTCGACGTTCGAAGGATAAAATTCGTTCGATTTTTCTTCAGATTTTAGTCTCTGTGTAGAGTCTTTTTGGTTGTGACTCCTTGTATGAGAGAAAATAAAAACACCAGATTAAAAACATTGAACGAATACAAGGAATCAAGTCGTCAGTCTATTTAAAATTATGGGTTTTGAAAATGTTCGCACAAATTGTCTTGTTTTTCTTTGCTGGTATCTACAACAAGCAAGGCATTTCAATCATTACTTATTAGGGTTTTGAATATAGGTATGAAACTGCCTAAAGACAATTTGTCATATTACACACAAACATTGGCTCAAAACACCAGTGACCGAAAGCATGATTTAACGATTATGGACCTGAAAAAACTCCAAGTGCTTAAAATAGGCAGAGAAGTAGCATTGGATCTCATTGCGCCAACAAATGTTACCGTCTGAAAAATGGTCTGAAACTTTTGGCCACGACTGTACTTTACGTATTTCCAGTTTTAATATATTTTATACTAGATTTCTTATTTTTGTACTATTTTACAGTAATTTTCATACTAAATTTTTGTATTCCATAATGTGCAAAATAGATTTTATTGTAAAAATCGTTATGTATTTATTTTATGTTTCTAAGCACGCTCAATTCTAACAAAAAAGGTCTTATTATTAACCTTTTGAAACTGTTTTGCATAAAAATTGATATTTGTGGTCTTAAAATATGAACTCTAAGTACGAAACTTTATGTTTACTTCCCATTACATAATTCGCTCTCGTTGTTGCAAAGTACCACCCTGCGTGCCAAACCAGGGTATGAAAATAGTATCAATGTTTCATTTACCCTTCTTCGTATGCTTTTGCTCTTCTTATCATGACAGACCAATAAAAGAGTTCTTTCTCGTCACTGAAAGAGTTAAAGTAAAGTAAAAATGCACTTTAATTTGAAAGTGTAAAATATGGTACCGGGTGTCCCAAGGGATGGCAGAAGTATGTCGGCCCTCGACATTCAAAGCTTATATGCCTCGTGATTATTATTGTTAGAAACCTAGAGTAAGATATTCTCAAGGGACACTCATATTACATTATCATTAATCAGGAGATTTATTTACTTTTACTTTACTTAAAGATTGTAATTTTAACAATAACTGGTTCATTGTAGTAAACATAAAGAATTCCCTTGATCAATAAGAAACAGTTATACAATTTCTCAAGGACAGTCTTTGATTTTAGTCTAGTAAATCAAAATTTAGACCTAGAACAAATTGCAGCAAAAACGATTTTTGCAGGATCTAATAGTTTCAACAGTGCTATTTAGTATCCTAAAAGACGCTCGTTTTCTGTAAAATTTGAACAGAGGCTTGACAATGTGCTGTAGATATTAGGACACGCTTTGGTTCACAAATTATTGACTGCTGCAAAAAATAGGAAAGGATTAACTTGAAAAATCTGAAATGCAAACTTTATTTTCTACAACTAGCAAATGTCACTTGCTGCTTAGTCATCTTTGCAAAATTTTCGTCGTCTTAATCATGTCTATGTCTTTCTCGAGGATCACTCCAGACAGTATCTCTTCATATAGTACTGATATATCTATGCCGGATCTTGCTATTTTCTTGCGCAACTGCAAACATATCAGAGTTTTCAGAATTATCAAGATTTCTTCCATTGCCTGTCTTCTTAATGTTTTACCTCATGTGCCCTGTATCATCCACCTGGCGTGTCTGTATTTTCTATGGGTTGTTGAATAACTGGAACTTGTGAAAAATCTCGAATAAATCACCGATTCTATTGCATGTCATTAGGGTCATTCACTAAGATATTCTGAATAAATTTAGCAATGGTTTTAAGGAGATACCGATTCAACCCATACATTTTTCAATTTGCGTATAAACTGCTGCAAAGAGGTTCTTTCAAGTTCATCCTCTCCTTGCCCAAAACAAATTGCAGCAACAAATATTTTTGTATGGTTTCAGAGTTAAAGTAGTGCTACTTAAAATCCTAATAGTCTAGGAAAATATAAACAGATAGTATCTTTACATTAAGCTCGTTTAATAGTGCAATTTTTCTGAAATTTTAAGAAGAAGATGCTAGTGGTCCAACGTTCCAGTGTTCCGCACTTTATGAGTTGCCGGGTTTCAATACCGATTTATGAAATCGACAAGTTTTGATGGCTCTTCGCAACTATAGCGTAGCATAGGGCTCAAATCTTTCAAATCTTTAAAAAGGTGGGTGCAAAATTCTTTTACATTTTTGTTTGAATTAAATGGCTTGAAAGGGACTT
The DNA here is from genome assembly GCA_004194415.1 of Aurelia aurita. NCBI lineage: Eukaryota > Metazoa > Cnidaria > Scyphozoa > Semaeostomeae > Ulmaridae > Aurelia > Aurelia aurita. The sequence continues at coordinate 32,557 of REGM01000546.1, read as the reverse complement.
AGAGTACTTTGCTGTAAATCTGCCGTGGAAATTTTTTGATATCTCGATTATTTTCAAAATGGCGGCATGAATATTTTTTTGAAAGAATTCATGGAAAATTTTGAAAACATTTAAATCATCGTAAATTCTAAATTAATTGAGGAAAAATGAAACAATCTTCAAGAAAACCATAGTTTATAAAGTTCTACAATATGGTGGCAAGCAGAAATCTGTCGCTCTTCTGGTTTAGGATTACAAATTTGATGACGTCAAGCCTAAAATATGCTAAATCCTGCCATTTTGAAAATAATAAAGATATTAAAACATTTCCATGGCAGATATACAGGAAAGTACCCTAAGCCATTCATTTCGAAGCAAAATGGAAAAGAATTGTACACCAACCTTTTTAAAGATTTGAGCCCTATGCTCTATAGCGTATAACATGGAGCATGATGGATTACCCCTTAAAAATATATTAAATTTCATGGTCTTCCCATGTTTAGATTTTCCTAGACTATTGATATGGTATTAAGTAGTAATTGAAGCATGGTTTGCCGCAGAAAAGAATTCTGTTGCAATTTGTTCAAGGTTCCACTAAGATTTGCCTTTCAGTTACTGGACTATTTAGTTTTGTTCAATTAAAATCGGTAGCAAATTGTTTGCTGAGAATATCGAGGGTTGCCATGCTTGGGGTTTCTTGCCTTCTCAGGGGTCTACAATGGAGGCTTTAGTTTAGGCCTAAGAGTAGATTGTGCGTTTGTTGATTTATAGCTCTGCAACCAAGTTACTGATAATGGTAAGAAAAGTAGCAAAATTTAATTTAGCCATTGAGGGTTAGCATAAAAATTTGCTTTGGGTACTTGATTGTAAACTCTTGGCTTCTGAATTTTTCAAACTTGTATACAGCTTTTTGGGACACCCGGTAGTTAAACTTCTTATTTTAAGACCATAACTACCATTCTTTACTTTACTCATTCTTTGTACATTTTTCGATCTTTCATCGTAATATATCACTAACAGTTTTGTTTCTCGTCACTGCAAGAGTTGCAGTAAAGTAAAAATGCACTTTAATTTGAAAGTTTAAAATGTGATACTTATAGTTCTTATTTTAAGACCATGGCAACCATTTTTCTATATCTACTCTCATTCCACTTTGCATTCACTTTCTACTGCTCGCTAGCTTGTATAGCAGGTCGCTGGAACGTAGGCAACGCCTTTTTGCTAAATTTACATTAAATTTTTGGTAAGAATATTAATTAGATCCTTTGATTACATGACAAGAACACTTAATCTGCCTAACCCTTCCTGAGAAACCAATTTTATTGCATTATTGTGCAAATCTCGACGATCATCTTTTGGAAAAGACCCTCCCCTTACATGACAAGAACACTTAATCTGCCTAACCCTTCCTGAGAAACCAATTTTATTGCATTATTGTGCAAATCTTGACGATCATCTTTTGGAAAAGACCCTCCCCCCATTCCCCCCTTTGCTCTGCCACTGCATCAGAGGTTTTAGTAGCTACAAATGCAGCAGAATTGTTTAACACTATGAACTGAACTGAACTTATCCTCTTATTTTCATTTTATCATCCTTTTCTTACTTATCTCATTTCATTAGGACAGTAGCAGTCTTTATCTGAATTTATTTAGTCCCAAGAGAGGAAAAAGAATAGAGGCTAACTATGTTACAATAGCGCCGCGGATACAAGCGTGCCAGTGATTTTAAGTTGTTTTTTGCACGTGAAATAGTGACAGTATAAATAGTTTGTACAAGAGTCTGCATAGGTTTCAAATCTTTAAAAAGGTTGGTGTAAAATTCTGTGACCAATTTCTTTGCATGGAATGGCTTGAAAGAAACTTTAGCTACTTTGTAATAATTCTACCATTGGCCTCATCAGAAATCTTGAATATTTTCAGAATTAGAGTGCTTTTCTTCTTTCTTCAGAATTCAAGAAATTTTTTGAAAAAAACTTAAAACCATCGTAATTTCTAAACCTTTTGAGGAAAAATCGAATATTTTTCCAAAAAAATATGGTCTATGAACGTCTACAATATGGTATCAAGCAAAAATCTTTCACTCTTCTGGTTTGCGATTTAGAAATTTGATGACGTCACATCCTCAAATGAGTTGAAATATGAAATACGCTGTAATTTCGAAAATATTCAAGATTTCAGAAAAATCCAACGGTAGAGTTGTAGCAAAGTAGCTAAAGTTTCTTTCAAGCCATTCGATTCAAAGAAATATGTCACTGAATTTTACGCTGATCCTTTTACGCCAATTTAAAGATTTGGAACCTATGCTACAAGAGTCTAAAGGTCACACGGTCGATAGCTCGTTGCTGATCAGACGTATGTGCAAGTAGGAATATCGCCACGCTATGTCTATGAGAAAAGCATCCAAGTCGACCTAATAAAACTCTAACTCACGTTCCCGTTCACCTTCAACATCAATTCGACAAATTCTGACTCCTGCAGCAGTAGCAGTGACAATGAACGGAAGACCAAAGGCTCTGTTGAGAAGTGTGTAAATATTTGGACGAAAAATTTTTCGACGTTGAAAACGAGATGACCTGTGAAGCCGAGGAAAATGTCAACAAGAAGAGGAAGCTGAAGCACGAGGTGGAGTTTAAATTCAAGTCAAAACAAATACATAATTCGAATTTAATTCATCGCTAGTGTTCGATGTGATAAGGATTCTGTGGTGAAACTGTTAGAGAATGACAAGAAGAAGTTAAAAAAGAAGATTATGTCAATTATTAAAGATGAGCTCAAGAAACGAAATAAATGGTAGATTTCAGAGAACCGCCTGGCCAACAGACACCTATCTTGAATGTGGGAACAGGGACCACTGGAGGAGAAACTGCCCAAATGGAAACCCAAGTACCTTTGGAAGGGCAAGCAATAACTTTAGATCAAGATAAGTATTCTTATTTTCACTTTGACCAATTCTCTGAATATGATGAAAATACATTGAATAATCGGGAAATATCAGTTATGGAGAGATCAAAGAAGAATATTTCATTCTGGGAGTCCATACATACAAATAAAACTGTTTATAGAAACCATTTCACAAGGATACAAAATTCCCTTTGTTGAGACACCTGTACAAGTATTTTTTTCTCAGAATAATAAACCGCCTTAGTTTATGCAGAATTTGTAGAAAAAAGAAAGAAAAAATCATCAATGATCTTGTAGAAACTGGTCACATTAGAGAGGGTTATTCGATGGTTAGTTCACTATCTGTTTCTCTGAATTTAATGGTGAAAAACTGCTTATTCTTGATTTGAGATAGGTCAACCCTCATGTGTACAAAGGCCAGATACGATTTGACGACTGGCACTCTTTTGAAAAATAAATTCGATTTAAAAAGCGGATACAATCATGTCGATATTTTCGACGAACATCAAACTTTCCTAGGATTCTCATGGATTAAAGATGGGAAAAAGCAAACATTTTTTAAGATAATTGTATTTTTAGATGACGGAATAGGTATTGAGCTGTCATACGACAATGCAAGGGAGATTCTTCTTTCATGTGCCAAACCCTATCTAAAGCTGATCTCGTTCTTAATTCAGAAGAGTCGCAGTGGGTACCAGTCAAGGTGTGAACGTGGCTGGGTATAACAGTTGACCTCAGCATGATCTTACTTTTTATTCTGAATGAAAGAACAGTGTCAATCCTTTCCCTCGTGGAGAGTTTGTTAGAACGCCCGTATACATCTGCTAGAATTTTGGCAAAGTTTGCAGGGAAATTTATGTCTACCCATTATGTTGTTGGATATAAAGTTCGTCTTAAGACCAGATATTTGTACAAAACTGACGACGGTAGGTCGTCTTGGGTAAAACATTAGACCTATTTAACTTCACTGAGACTAGAGGTGAAATATCATTTTAGCATAGAAATTTACAAGTTTTGACTAGAAAGCGCTGAAACCAATTGAACAACCTCAAAAGATCATATTTACAGACGTTAGCTCCATTGGACTAGGTGCAATCTTATCAAGTTCCTTAGAATGCCACATAAAAGTTTACTCGTCAAGAAATATAGGTATGCTGGACCTGGTGCGAAATTGGGGTAATCAATTATGCACTGACCTCATTTGTCAGCCAAATTATGATCAGAAGTGTACTGTGTTACACACATAATTATGCAGCGTCAATATTTAATTCAGTTGGAAGTAACAATCTCGTTTTACAAAATATTGCACTTCTATATTTGATATTCCCAGTTGTGATAACATGGAAGTTAAAGTTTTCCAGAGAAATAAACGTTGCAGCAGACAAGTCTTCAAAATTTGTCGACGTTGACGACTGGCAACTTTCTCCGAATTTCTTTTCGTTTCTCTTCAAATAAAAATAAAAAATTGGTCTCTTTAACTATAATTAAGTTTGTAAACAATGAAAATGCCAAGTTCAAAAGATTCAACTCGAAATACGCCTGTCTAAATATAGAAGCATGTTATGCTTTCTCACAGAACTGGGAAAATGAAAACAACCTATTTGTACCACCGATCAATGAGATACACAACGTAATAAAACATCTTAAGGGTGGTGACGTGGGAGGGCTGCTTGTTTTTTCCATATTGGAAATCGTCATCTTTTTGGTCACTGATAGTAAAACAAGAATCAGTTTTCGAAGATTTTGTCTCTGATTTGATTTGATTTGATTTGATTTGATTTGATTTGATTTGATTTGATNACGAATCAAAATTAGCTTTTTTGTTGGTCTCAGCACGATTTGAAATCGTCTGGTTGTTACCCTCGGGATTGCTTGTCTTCAATTCGTCGACTTTCTTTGAAATGAGATACTGTTCATATTGTCTACTTTTTTCATTCAAATACGAGTCCCACTGGGATTGAAAGCTAGGCTGTACCTGTGCAGGTGCCTCCTCGCTGTTGGATAATCCTTGCGTAGGAGCGTTGTTTTCAGGCTTGTTGTTTGCTGCAGCCTCTAAAACTTGAATCTTAAGTTTTAATGCATGGTTTTCCTCCATTTTCGAATTTAGATTTTCTGTAAGAGTGTCATTACGTTCCTTTTCCACACAGAGCAATCTGTTTAATCCCGTGATCGAATCCGCTAATTTCCCCATGACACCAAGAAAACCAAAAGTACTGTCTGTCGACGCATCAGAGTCTTTATTCGTCGACTGCATCATTGGGGATGAAAACGAGTGATGAGGGCTAGACTCTGCATTTCTTGTCGATTTATCAATATCATGAAGTACAGAGCTTTGTTCCCAATCAATTTCACTGTCTATTCTCTCTTCATCACTATCATATAGCTTCAACGGGTCAAAAATGTAGTAAGAATCCTTACCATTACGTGGCTTGCAATAAATAGCAGCCGAATCCAGCATGACATCGATGGTGCCTGTAACCGCCGATTTGCTTAGGCCATGCTTTCGATTCAAGTACGCAGCTATTGATACCTGATGATCTGATGACCTGATGACCTGATGATCTAATTCGTTGAGAATGTGTGTGATTGTTAACCCTATTCTAACCGGGTAAATTTTTATCGATTTTCTACCACCGCAACTATAACAGCTATGATAATGAGACTTGCACTGTATGATAATTGAACAAAGGACAATCCAAAAATAGCATTAATTAGTTTGTAGTCACGTGACTGGTTGCTAGGCAACCAAAAAAATGCAAATTTTGACGAAATCGAGCTATTAGCATAAACAGGTCTATTTTTACTAAATAACTTGGTAAAATCACCATGAAACTATCGAAATACCTGCTTCATATCCTTACTTTGCAGTTTCATGTAGTTTTATATCAATATTTTGGTTTCTAATTAATTAACTAATTAATTATGGACAATAAGATTCAATGCAAAATTGTTAGCGCAATAATGATGCTTAAACACCATCAATTTCGCATTTACTTGGTGAAATCAGACGTCTTCATCAATATTTGAAATCATTCCATGATTTTTCATGCAAAAATTACTAATTAATTAGAAATATGACGTCATAAAGATTGATGACGTCATACAATTTAAAAATTGCTGATGTCAGCAAATATAGATAAATTATATATCAAATGAAAGTACTCATCGAGACAAATCGAATGGTATATATATTGATGAGAACAATTAAACAAATTAGAGCCAATTTAGTGATTTTCTTTGTGACCTGTCTCCAAATAAGGGCATCTGGTGGGCACGTGGTTAAACAATAGGCATTGAAATTTTAATTTTTTGATTGCCAATTAAATATCAACAACATTCAAGGAGTTTCAGCGTTATAGCTATCATAGTTTAAGAGCTATTAAAATAAGTTTGGTAGGGAGTGGCGAAAAACGCCCCCCGGTTAGAATAGGGTTAAGAGAGGGGAGTTGCCCCTTTTCAATACGACCCCCGAGTACTTTAGGAGCTCTCTCGTTGCATTGAAACAACATTAGTGAAATTGTTTTGAGAGGAGCTTAAGACTGATTTAATTATTTTGTTTTCAGTCTGTAGAGTACGCTGAGCCCCTGAGTAAAGATAACAGAGGGCTGCAGGTAAACAGAGTGAAGTACGCTGAACCTCTGCCGGGAGGAAAGGAGGGTTGCAGGTATTCATGCATGGTATACATTGGAATTCATATGGCCTCTGCCTAGATTAGAGAGGGGTGCAATCGCACATAGTGAAGTATGCTGAGCCGCTGCAAGGAAGAATAGAGGGCTGCAGGTATTCACACATGATAGACATTGATATTCATTTAGCTTCTGCCTAGGTTGGAGAGGGCTATTTGAGAAAACTGAAGTAAGCTGAGCCTCTGCTGGTAAGAATGGAGGGCTGCAGATACTCACGCATGATAAACCTTTATATTCATTTAGCATCTACAATTTGGGTAGACTGAAGTACGCTGAGCCTGTGCTGAGAAGAATGAAGGGCTGCAGGTATTCACGCATGATAGACATTGACATTCATTCAGCTTCTGCCTAGATTGGAGAGGGCTATTTGAGCAAACTGAAGTAAGCTGAGCCTCTGCTGGTAAGAATGGAGGGCTGCAGATACTCACGCATGATAGGCATTGAAATTCGTTGAAGCATTCACGGACATTCTCGTACTAGGTTATTTGTGTTGATTAAAATCTGATTTTCCTTCTCCCCTTTGTTTACTTTTAACAACTATAAGGAATACAGTTAAATCCGGCTTACATGACCAAAACCTTATAAACTTAGCAGAGAAAATACCGGTAACACTCATGCAGTCAAGAACACCCAATACTGCTAAGAATTATTTTTCATCATTTTGAAAAATTGGATTTTGTGGACAGAATAATTTTTGGAAGTAATGTCCCTACCTGCTAAGGATATTCACGTAGCATGATTTTTGGTAAATTTCATTCAAAATAGAGGTGTCATTCGCAGTAATAAAGAGCGTTTTATTTTTATGCCATAGAATATTTTCATAGCCTTGGAAGTTGGATCAACCCTTGTGAATCTAGCCTTTGTGTGAAGACTTGAAGCTGCAAAGCGCATTTCTTCAAATATAAAAACCAAGAAACAACCTCTTTTAGTGAATGACCTGCACAATGTTTTACTTGTGCAATGGGCTCGAGGGGTCACTATTAGATATAAGAAATCTCTGCTTCATTGTTTTGAGCTTTGTCGGATTTCTTATGTTCAGCGAAGTCTTTTCTTTTAACTGTAAACTTTGAACATTGTAAATACATATTTAGATTGTAAAATAGGTTTTCGAACAGTTTTTAATATTAATTAGTTTTTGTAATTTAGTTTTATTGTATGGGGGGGGGGCCCTTGAAAACCAGCACTTGTGCTGAAGGGCTACCCTCCCCATTAGCTAAATATATAAAATATGAAAAATATGAAATATATGTCCTAAAGAAAGGGAATATAACATCCTATGAAACTCGTATGACAGTATTTATAGAGAGAAGCAAGACTGACGTCTACAGAGACGGGGATCATCTTTATATTGCGAAGACAGGATAGGGCCAAAGTGTCGATACTGCAATTCTATTTAGATAGAGCAAATATCACTTGAGATGATGAATTCATTTTTCGACAAATGTCGCACCTCAAATCGATTAGCGATTACAAGCTAAAGAGCGTTTAACCGGCCTATTAGTTAAACGACGATGCGTGAACATCTTAAAAGGCAACCCTCCTGAAAATTGGCAAGAAGAATGTGTCAGAGAGTTTTCAATTAATAGTTTTCGATCAGGTGGCGCCTCCGCTGCGGCGAATGATGGAGTTAGAGATCGGCTTATTCAAGGGGCACGGCCGATGGAAATCATAAACAATTAAGGATGGATATACGAAGGACAATATTCATTCTCTTTTGTCATTATCGTTGAATTTAGGCCTTTGATGCTTTTCTTGCAGTTTTAATTTCTGGCTTTGGCCCTCTTGTTACGGATACAAACTGCTAAACTGACCAGTACTACTGTTATGAAAGACTCTGAGATATAACTGTAATTAGATACTACATAAATGTAGCTATTTTCGGTTGAATGAAATGAATTAGAAAATAAATGAATTTATTTAGTCCCAAGAGAGGAAAAAGAATAGAGTCTAAGTATGTTACAATAGCGCCGCGGATACAAGCGTGCCAGTGGTTTTATTAAAAGTTGTTTCTTGCACGTGAAATAGTGACAGTATAAATAGTTTGTACAAGAGTCTAAAGGTCACACGGTCGATAGCTCGTTGCTGATCAGAAACCCCTCCCCACCCCTCCCATAAGATTTTAGTGTACCGGCATTATCAAGTAGTGGATGTTAATTGTATTTGATTTATCTATCGATATTCGATTCGCCATCCCATAGTGATAAACCCTGACAGGCTACTGTAATGATCTAACCTGGATGGCTCATCAAGAGTATGCTATGTGATACAACTTTGTAGAATTTTCGTCTTGTCTTATTTACCTAATTTACTTGTATGTCATGCACATGTCTTTTCGCAAACTGCTAAACTGACCAGTACTACTGTTATGAAAGACTCTTAGATATAACTGTAATTAGATACTAAATAAATGTAGTTATTTTCGGTTGAATGAAATGAATTAGAAAATAAATCCTATTACATTCGATATTTGATAAAGGAATTAATAGATTTTTGTTCGCAAAAAGCATTCTTTTTCAACGTATTTTGGTACATACTTCTGCAGCATTGCTAGGGCTTGATAAACTTTTAACGCATGCTGTTTATATGTTAATTTTGAGGAAGCCGCGTATTCATTACAATTCACTTAACAAGGAAAAATTGGTTGGTAAATTGCTTATAATAAGAACGTTTTATAGCTCACCCTAAGTGACATTTTCAACCTTGTCTATGATCCAAAATTTTGAGATTTGTCTTCATCCTTCCATTTTCCAATCACAGCATGCGTTTCTGTTATTTATGACCAAGTTAGAAGTTTAATATACACAAAGAAAGTTATCTGTTAACCATTTGTGCTTTTTCGCAATACGCTTGAAAACTAGGTATCCCTAAAAAGAGCCAAATTTTCTAATTTCTAACCAATCAAAACGATAACATACACCTGGGAAAACAGTTGGGTCCTTTATCTTCTTCTTATTCTTTATCTTCTTCTTTATCTTCTTCTTCTTCTTCTTCTTCTTCTTCTTCTTCTTCTTTTTGTTGTCTTTCCTCTTCTTCTTCAAGTTTCGTCTTGATGGCTAGTGTTGGATGACATAGCTTCCTATCTTTGTCTGTCTCTTGCGGCCTCCACGTCACCTCCGTAATTCAGTCCTGTCCATTCTTGAATCTTCTTAAACCAGCTTATTCTTGGTCTACGTCGTCCTCTTCTACCCTCAATACATCCTTCTAGTAATCTCCTATGAATATTGTCCCGTCTTATGGCCAAATAATTTCAGCTTTCGCGTTTTAATAATATTTACTATTTTCCTACTTTCGTTCTTTTCATGTAGCACACCTTCATTTCCCTTCATTGCAGTATCTTTAACTTTCTTCTGTAAGCCTTCGTTTCATCAAAAGCTTCTATATTTCTAATCATACTTACTGAAGAGTAATTTTGAAGATTGGGCTTGGAATCAAATTTTAGTGTTTTTCAATTGTGGGGAATTTTTTAGCCTGGTAGTTTTTTTCAAAATAGTGAAGATAATTCTTGCTTTGCTTTCTTATTTAGCTGCTTGTAAGTGTGCCTCTTCGTATGGTAAAGCTATGGGCATTTATGGGTATGTTGATGCAAGTGCCGTATGCAGTCTTCGTTTCCAAAGTCCTCAGTGGAAATTATGGAAATGCAGCAGTTTGGATTTCACTTATCCTTGGGCAGCCATTTGCAATTCTAATGTACTACCATGATTATTTTGTCACACATTATGAAGGTAGGTTACACCCATTTGTGTTGCTATTCAGTTAAACTTTTCAGTACAGCTGATATCTCAACGACTGCTAACTATTCAGTGACTACTGATAACTCATCGGTACTTTGGGTAATGAACACAGAAGAAAGCAAATTCTGAATCTAAACCATTGACTGCAAAAAGATGGCAAAATCAAATTTTGTCTGCAAAATAAGAATGCTGAACTGCTTCACACATGCTTGCGAACGCTTTGCCAATTTTTGTGCATTTGCGTATCGATAATCGACTGACCAGTTTTTCTAGTGTTTTTTTTAGAGTAGGCTACCAAATTTTAGAATTTTATAGCGGGAAATCTAGCCAAGCTTTTGCCTTCAAATTTAGCACGTGTCTCCGTGAACATATAGTTTCAGTGGTAAAAATGTTGATTAAAATCTTTTGATTTGAGTGGATAGTGAAGTTCTTCTGAAACCTATAAAATATCTTAAAATGACCTTTCTCCAAATCTGCAAAAGCAAACGATTGCGTTTATTGTATTTTGCTATTCCCAAGAACATTGTTAATACGATAATACTTTTTACAGAATTTCGATAGATCGATTGGATCCCGCGTAATTGATAAACTTCTGGACAGGAGGATTTCTGAAAACCGCCATTTCGTGCTCATTAGATCCGAAAGCAGAGTTACCTTATAAAACTCAGACACTTAATTTTTGAAAAGACATGGTTTATTGTTTCTAAAAATAGGCTAAAATTGAAAACAGTGCTTCTTATTCGTGGGTACCTACTCTTCTTCTTAAAATGTTCTTTAGTGCGTATATACGAAGACCAAATTTTATTTCAAGATAATGTATACTCTAGAAGTGACTTTAAGAGGTGAGAATTTGTCTTTTGAACAGCTTGTTTTTGAAATGCATCCTAAAATGCGAAAATAGAGATCAACAGCAAATCCTTTTTTCCAGCCCGTACCACTCGTACTTAGTTTATAATTTGTAATATAACCAGCAGGTGTTGGCATATAATGGCAGCTCAGTTAAAGCATATCCAAATTTATATTGATGTTTTGAGGCAACTTACTTCATTTGTTATTCTAACATGGTATTTGCATGAAAATATCTTATTTCCACTTTGACATTTCTTTACAGAGCCTTCATTGTTATCAACGATTTGATCTTGCGCCAGCATGATTTAATCGCGTTGTTTGTTGGACAGTTTATAATTAAACTGCGCTTGCAAGTTGATGTTTATTTTCTAACAATTTGAAACAATTCTTAGTGGCGTACAGGTTTGCTAAAGTGACCGAAAGTAGCAATTGGGTACGGTTTTTTCTCTTTTTCGAACTATGAAAACGTCATTTTTTCTTTTTTCTAGTGTCTAATGCATCATCGCCTGCTTGGTCATTTGTATACAGACAATAAGATATTATCATATACAACGCAAACATTTTGCTACATATTCACGTGAAAATTAAATTTATTGTTACATACTCATGCTTCGATAAGCAGAAAGACTATCTTTCGTTTATTAATAAAAAATTATAGATACGGGTATAAGGGTGTCTGGCATATAAGGGCTTTTTCCTTATATCCGAATACAAGTACAGTACCGTTATTTGGAGACGTTTTGAAGAAAGGCACAAAAATATTTTATAATGCCATATTGATACTGATTATATATTGAGCTTCGCTACAGAGGTTCGAATCAACATTTCTACTTGGTAACATAGACAGTGATAAAACTCTTATAAGGGCATGCCCCCTAGTTTCGAATCGATTTGGGAAGATATAGAAAAGGCTATTTTTATATTTTCGTTTAAAAGACCATACCCTTACATCCGCGTCTATGGTAAGTCGTAGATTAAACTCTTTTACATAGTTTTGTGTTTGCTGCGCCAACAACTGTTAATTCTTGGGACCAGAGAATAAGAAAAGCCCCTCAGAGCTTCTTAGCACACTTCAAATATAAAGTGATTTGCTTTTTTTCCCCCTTTTTCCAACGCTAACCAACAGTGGTGCTCTCTCATCATCGGGGCCTAAGTTTGNTTAGGGATCAACATCGACGAAAGCCTTAATTGGAAAGAGCAGTACAAAACTATCAAAAACAAGCTAAAAGGGGGCTTGAGCTCCTTGAGAAAGCTGAAAAATATCCTTCCGCAAAGGAAACTTGACCAAGTCTACAAAGCTCTCTTTGAAAGCCATCTTCGCTATGGTGACATTGTTTGGAGTACTCTTTCCAACACCAAGCTGTCCCAACTGCAGCGACTACAGACCAGGGCAAAGAAGCTAATAGTGGATGCCAAGTATAAGGACGGTTGGAATTGTGATTGGCTCAATGTAAAGTCTTTGCTCTCCTTTGACAAAGGAGTCATGACATATAAAATTTTGCATGACCTCTGTCCCGAAAATCTTCGCCATAAGTTCACTGAAAGATCCATGATCTCAGAGTATAGAACCAGAAATCATGGAGATCTGCAAATTCCCAAAGTTAAGTTAGAATATGCAAAGCGAAGTTTCTACTTCTCTGGTGTCAAAAACTGGAATGATATCCCTGACAACATTCGAGAACAAGAATCAATCGCTCGTTTTAAAACAGGTTTTAGAGAGTATCTTTTGAACCTACAGGACCCAAACACGACCCCTTGGTAGAGCAGCAATTCTTAAAATTATTTTGTTTTCTTTTCTAAAAATACATTGTTATTAGTGTTAATTTTCCTAGCTGAAAGGTACTCGTGTATATAAATATTGATAAAATGAAAAAAAATGAAATGTTCTGGGTCCGATACAAATATTTGCTTCAAGCCCAATTGATTTTGATTTGATTTGATTTTCTTTAGCCGCGACTATTTTAAGTGCGACGAATAGCTTCTCTGAAAGGTGCATTTTATTTATTTTATTATTATTATTTTTTTTAAACTCGTCTAATTCAAATTCAACCTACTAACGCAATCAGACAATGACCTATAATAACAGGCGGTTTTAGTGTCTGTATAATAGCCTATTTCTTGAATCATTTTAGCCAAGGCTACGCATCTGCAGACCTTGTAGTCTTTCCCTTAGATAATTGACAAGAATGCTATGAGTAAAGCATCTGCCCACAGTTTCAATTCACATGTACAACATTTTAGCTCTTGTTTTCAGCCAGTAGGGCCGTCTAGGTTTTTTAAATAGTTCGCCCCTCTTAAGATCTCGAAACCATGAATTAGCTCATTAATACCGCAAATAAAAACAACTTGGAGTACCTCACCGTGCCAGAGGTATTATGTATTCCCTGCCCAACTAGTTAGTTGTAAAGAATCCCTAATTCTTGAGAAAGAATTTCAGAGTAAAGTTTTTACCAAAATTTAAATCACAGATGGACAAAAACAACTTAACTTTGCCTGTTGTGACCGAAAGTTCTTTAAACTTTAAACGCCATACTACCGATACAATTGCAGATTTTCTACCTTTTTTGTTCTTTCTTTTCAGTTCTCAACTATTTCCTGCAAATTTTACCAAAATATCACTGTAAGGAAAAATCATGTCCTCGCCGTTGCCATATTGCTTGCCACCTCCGTTGCCACAGATTATCCAGCACTTTTTTATTTCAGAAACATGTTGAAAATTCCGAATACCCAACTAACGTGCTCGCCAAGCTTGGCCACGCTCGACCTTATTCGCTTTCTCAAAAAACGAGAGACAGCTATGATATTCTTTGACCATTTCAATTACTAAATTATGATTGCCATTTTCACTTCCATTTCCATTTCCAAGTATTTGAAAAATAAAATTTGTTTAATGTTCTTTAATTTCATTTGAAAAACAAGTTGAAAATTCCGAATACACAACTAACGTGCTTGCCACGCTCGACCACGCTCGACATTGTTCGTTTTCTCAAAAACGAGAGACAGCTCTGATATTCTTAGACCATTTCAATTACTAAATTATAATTGCCATTTTCACTTCCATTTCCAAGTATTTGAAAAATAATAAAAAGCGCAAAGCTAAACTTCCTACACAGCTCATCAACTTGAAAACAGTGTTGAAAATGACCAAATGAAGACAACAATTACCGTTTTGTTCGTAACCTGCACTTGCCCAAAGCTCTTTATCGAGCTTTCCTTTTCCAAATTTTCTATCTCGAATGTGGGAAATATTACAACCCTTTAATTTACTATCTGCTAATCATCATTAGTTTGAAAATTCCGAGCCCCGCCGAAAATCGAAACTCTCTGTTTTAATATGTTTTAATACAGCTTTAATTTTACCCTTTCTGTTTTTTGTTTGTTTTTAGTTTTTTGTTTTGTTTTTGTTCTAGTTGAAGCTCCTACTTAACAGAATCTCCAACCAAAAATAATTGTATGTACGTAGACATAAGCCCTAATTTTACATTTGCTAATATCTAGTTTTGACAAATTTCAAAGCACCAAAAAAAAAAAACATCCAAACTGAATTAAATTCACCTGCAAGGAAAAGAAAATTATATACATAACGTCGAAGATAACACACTGGATTTTTTTAATTTTTTTCTTTTTTTATTCTTTATTATGGTAGCTTGAACAACAACCAGCTGAAATTTAGTGAGAAAACATTCCCGATCGATCAAAGGACTAAATGCTAAATCAACAAACAATTTACCATTCGATTATGTCTAAAAGACCTAAAAAGTAGGTTTCGTGGTTTTCCAAATTCAAGCTGGTCTCGTTCTGGAGTTTCTATAAAGAGTATCCTTTTCAAAAGGCACAAACAAACAAGACACCGAAATTACACGAGAATACGATTAATTATTACCCTAAAACATCGCAGTTTGTTTCCTCTTTAATTTTAATGTTCAGATCAATTCCATTGCAGATAACTATTTTTGTCAATATTACTATTATCATTAAGGTCACAGTATTTTCCATGCTCTACCGAATTAGCAACTTCGCCTTCTATCATCTTGCATGTTATTTTCTGTTGTGTAGAAATTTGGGGTAGAAATTTGTCTTGAGGATTCATTTAAAAATTTTCCAGTTGACGAATATTCCATCATGGCAGCTAGAAACGGAAATAGTTTGATAAAAAAGAAGGTTGATTGCTAAAAAAGCTGGTAAGTTGAGTCATTTAAAAAGTTGTTGGTTTTAAATACCGTGACAATCTTGTCCTTGGTTCAACTTGGAGTAATCCTTGGTTCAAAGAGCCACAAAATCTGATCATACATGTTGGCGTCAATGATGTTGAGTCTGTGTTGTCCCCTGAGGATATTGCAAACAATTTGATAGGGTTAGCAGTAAATTCAGCAAGAAAATTTCCTGAAACCAAGATTTCAGTCTCCCTAATCACTCCAAGATCTGATGAGCTCTCCTCGAAAGTCATAGAAACTAACAAGTTGATCATCAGTGCCATGGTAGAGTCTGTAAACCTGATTACTCACAATAACCTTGAAAACGAAGCGTGTTTGTATGACAAAAAACACCTCAACAANCCAGCCACCATCGATGATTACCGGAGATGTTTGCATTCTCAATTTTGAGATCAAAGTGCGAGCAAAACTAATTTACAAATGCATTTATACGAATTTGAGACCCATGCAAACTTGTATCCAGAAGCAATGGGAACAATATAAGCCCAATTCCCTAAACAATATTACACCTCATTGCACAAGGCCCCAGGGGGCTTAAATCATCCAGTGTTATCCAAATAACATTCTAAGGCAATAGAGCACGACAGGGGTGCTATCTTATAGGTACTAAGGGGTACAGTAACTGGTTACCCTTCCTTTTAGGAAGGCAATGACACGACTTCTTTGCCCGAATTAACTATGATGTAAAATTTCATTTTAATCCCTATTTATATTTTAAAAACGAGCTGGAAAATATATCAAATTGGATGAGGATTAACAAACTTAGTTTTAATGCCAGCAAAAGTGAATATATGGTTCTAGGCCATAGGAGACAAATAAATAGGGTAGGTGAAGATTTACCAGATCTTGTCCTCAATAATGAAGTTATCAAAAGGGTCGACAAGACAAAATATTTAGGGATCAACATCGACGAAAGTCTTAATTGGAAAGAGCAATATAAAACTGTCAAAAACAAGCTGAAAGGGGGCTTAAGCTCCTTAAGAAAGCTGAAAAACATCCTTCCGCAAAGAAAACGTGACCAAGTTTACAAAGTTCTCTTTGAAAGCCATCTTCGCTATGGCGACATCGTTTGGAGTGCTCTTTCCAGCACCAAACTATCCCAACTGCAACGACTACAGACAAGGGCAAAGAAGCTAATAGTGGACGCCAAGTATAAGGATGGTTGGAGTTGCAAATGGCTCAACGTAAAGTCTCTGCTCTCCTTTCACCAAGGAGTCATGGCATATAACATTTTGCATCACCTCTGTCCCGAACATCTTCGCCATAAGTTCACTGAAAGATCCACGATTTCAGAGTATAGAACCAGAAATCATGGAGATCTGCAAATTCCCAAAGTTAGGTTGGAATATGCAAAGCGAAGTTTCTACTATCCTGGTGTCAAAAACTGGAATGATATCCCTCTGACAACATTCGAGAACAAGAATCAATCGCTCGTTTTAAAACAGGTTTTAGAAAGTATCTTTTAAACCTACAGGACCCAAACACGACCCCTCGGTAGAGCAGCGATTCTTATAATTCTTTATATTGTTAATAGGTCATTAACTTGTTCATTTTTCTAGCTGAAAGGTGTATCGTAAAAAAAGGGGTTCAGCCTTGCGCTTACGGGACTCACGATAGCCTTTAGTGGACTTCTTCGCTTTTGGTGATTTCTCGGTTTTCAAGTCGGATGATTAGGACTGTAGAAAACATCCTTGTCGTGTTTACACAAATAGCAGTAAGCTGCAATGCACTGGGCATGCTTGTCGGAAAAGTTTACAATGATTTTTTTCCTCTGATGCGATCCTTTCTTTAACTTGTTTCCACTTTTTGGGTGCGCACAATTTTAGGAAGAGATGGTAATGTTGTCCGCCATTCTTGTGGTCTGCTAGGTAACAGACCCAGTGTTCCACTTTGGCTTTCGATGTACCCTCATTGAAATATCTCTCGATGATAGACCCAAAATACTCTCTTGTGGGGAACTTTTTTCGGTCTGCTTGTGAATATGTTATCAAAAATGTTCGCCGGCCAATCTGCATGTTCGTCATTTGCGTAGATTGAAAATCATCGCCATCACTCATATTTGCACCTTCCATTCCACAGTAGCAACGAGAACTGCTCTTTTAAAAACAGTAGCAAGCTTTCAAATTCTATCCCAAGGTGCTGTAACTTAATTTGTTTGTTTTTTGGTTACGAGAAGGAAGAAGATTTTGAAAAGTATCTAGTAAAGACTTGATCGTTTGCAATGCACTTGACTTTCTTTGCTAGCGATAAGTTCACGGTTTTGATTCAATGACGCCACATTTAGTGCAGATTATGTCATTTGTGGGTTGAATTTAGCAATCGAATATCTGATATGCCGCCATGTTGAATTATATGAACCCTTTCTTTGGTTAAGGAACACGGACATACAGCTAGGGCGTATATTATGTAGATAGTTGGTATTAATTAGTGCACATCTCTTGATGTGCACTATAGACGTATATTACCAACTTTAAACAAATTGATTATTATTATATTATTATTATTATATTTTCAAACCGTAAAGTCAACTCAGCCCGACAAGGCTTAAATAACTATTCAATGTAACAAATAACTGCAAAACCCAGGGTAGATTGGACATTACCATTTTTCATCCACATATTCAACGTGCAATAACTGAAAATGATGGATCAGTGAGTGTCTTATTTAGAATATGGCTTCTCGGGTCTTGGCCTAATTTATTTAATTTCCGCTTGTGTTTTTTTTTATATTCCATTAAAAATTTACAAGACAAATTTACTAATTACGCTACCTACAAACTACTCTGCAAAGGACAATACCACAAGGACGATACCACCGGGAGCAATAGACTATGTCAACCTGGTGGCCATTACATAGAGTTAATTCCCCTCCTTCATTTGATAACGGGGGATCAGTCGTTCGTGCAGTATAGACAGGGAGAGAACACTGTTTTGCTTGCAAAATAATTTCAGAATTTGAACAATAACGTTATGGTAAAACTCAACGCTTTATAAAATACGCAACATATTTCGACTACAAGAAATAACTACGATCGTGAAAATGGGGGTATTGGAAGTGCAACCACGTGACAGGTAGTGCTACCCTAGCTAAAGATATGTTATAACGGCCCCCCAGGGGGAATCCCAAGGTTCTGCTACGTCAACCGCAGGGGTACTCCCAAGTATGATAAATCTTGGTACAGTCCCTTTGGAAGTAATCACAGAGTGGTTGTAACTTTCCCCATTGGAGATTAGCAGAGTGCGCGAAGGCTGGTCCCAAGCTCTTGGGATGGGGCCTTGTTGACAGTCTACCAATCTTAGCAAGATTTTGAGAAATATTTTTTACCCCCGATTGGTATTGATATGGTATCCAAGAAAACTCTTTTTGCTAGAAATAACGAGCCTATGGGAGCAAGTGATTAAAAAGCACTTCCGCCACAGTTTACACTCCGTGTAATACCCCCAGAGGCAATGTTTTTCACTGTTGTGTTATTTT
>REGM01000545.1:70741-82217 GCA_004194415.1 Aurelia aurita | reverse complement strand
AGAAAATAAAGAGAATAAATGATCTATTGGTAGAGAAAAAATGGATAATAAATGTTGCATTGAAAGATAAAAAAAAAGAGAATAAATGAGGAATTGGTAGAGAAAATAAAGAGAATAAATGATGTATTGGTAGAGAAAATAAAGTGAATAAATGATCCATCAGAGAAAATAAAGAGAATAAATGATCTATTGGTAGAGAAAAAATGGATAATAGTTGATGCACTTATAGATAAAACAAAAAGAATAAATGAGGAATTGGTAGAGAAATTAAAGTGAATAAATGATCCATCAGTAGAGAAAATAAAGTGAATAAATGATCCATCAGTAGAGAAAATAAAGATAATAAATTATCTATTGGTAGAGAAAAAATGGATAATAATTGATGGATTTATAGATAATAAAATAATAATAAATGAGGAATTGGTAGAGAAAATGAAGAGAAAAGATGATCTATTTGTAGAGAAAATAAAGAGAATAAATGATCCATCAGTAGATAAATAAGGAGAATAAATGATCTATTGGTAGAGAAAATGAGGATAATAAATGATACATTATTACAGAAAATAAAGAGATTAACCCTATCAAGCCTAGGGGGGGGGCAAATTCAGCCCCCCCTAGCAGCTTTTCTGCTGTATATCCGTCCTAACTGCAATTACCACTCTATGACTTTCTGACTTTTACTTTTTATCTTTCTTACACCCAAAAATAAATTTTTTAGCAAAATGAATTTCATTCCAGGGGGTAAAGAAAATTCATTTTCAAAAGAAGTCAACCGCAAATTTTGAATAGACCCTCATAAAATCTACCGGGAACGTGGGAAATCAATGCGAAGCTAGAAATATAGCCTACTTTAGATGCTCTATCGAACTGACTACTTATTTTTAAATTTTGACAAGTAAATCGCCGTATGCTTGCAATGCGCATGCGCACATTCTTTGAATTTGTGTGTGATGACGTAATCATTTGTTAAAAAATATTTTTTAGAAAGCAAATGCATTTTGACCACAGAATAAATAAAAAGTGGACTGATATCCTTACTGCTTTTTGTTTTCTAGTAATCAGCGATTGAGATATATTAGTACTGAACCCATATGATTTTGAAAATGTAACATTGTGACGTCATGTGCAGGTCGCATGACATATCTAAAAATAGATTCCATTTTTGGGTTCATTTCATGATGTACTATACACATGCCAAGTTTCATAGCTCTATGTTGTACAGAACAGAAACAAAATAGGGAGGGCCGAATCAGCCCCCCCCCCCCTCTAGTATTCCTAGATCATCAAATACCCTACAATCAGTTGCAAAAGTGTTGAGCCATTGTGAAAAAATCGATTTTTCTTGCCTTTGTTCCCCCCCCCCCCCTTTTCAATCTTGGACCCGGTCTAAAAAGTTTTTTTTTATTACCTTTCATTAGAAAAATTGCGTTTCCTCCGAAACAACATTGCAATGGGGGGAGGGGGGGCAAAAATCCATATTTTCCCACATTGGCTCAACACTTTTGCAACTGATTGTCTGAAAATGGTATAACTCTAAATTGCTGTAATTTCTTTGCGCGTTGGGATTTTTTGTTGGGACTTGGTGAAAGGTAAGATCGCTGTTAGATAAAGGCTTGTGTGTTGTTTTATTTGAATTTCTCGCCTAAATAAGTCATTAGACACATTGTCGAAAATTGACGTTTTTTCCTCAAATCAGACAGTGTCAGTGCTTATGTACAAAACGGGCGAGGCATTCTGGAAATTCGTTTTAATCAGCCAATATTTGGGAAATGATATAAGCATAGCAATAAAAATTACATTGTAGCCTTAAATAATTAGTGAGAAAGGGTCCGCTGGAAATACAGGCGATTTTCACAGTGAGGACACTCAATTCTTGGCCGGGTCCCATTTTGAACAAAGGCCTATCTGTTCATTTAGGCCGTAAATATTTTCATTCATATTTTGGGAAGAAAAGAAGGTCAGGAGCGTAAGCCATGAGCAAAACCTTTCTTACTGAGCAGAAACTAGAAACATTTCAACATTTTTCTCTCGAATTTCATAGTTATTTGAGAAAGAGCTATTTTCAGTTAAAAACGCGTTTCTTGCGCTGCAAGTAATTTCTGCAGATTTTAAAATTTATTCCTCTTTGCAGGGACTGAAAATCAAATTTCGTGTCTTACAGCAGGCCTTTAAGCATGCAAAACTTATGCAAGGCATTTTGTGTATCTTGAAACCAACATTGCGACGAGAAAAGGACTAGCGAAGCCTAAGGATCACACAGAGGGGCCAACAACTGCACAAAGTTGACCCCCTCTGCTGCATAGATGAGACCTTTGATCTGACATTATTGTCTCTTCTGACATAGTAGGGCATATAGAAACCTTTCAAATCAATGTTCAATAAAAGGAGAATGACAAGAAACTATGAAATAAAATGATCAATGGGATTACATTGGACCGAACCGGGGCGAGGGCCTATGGACCAACTAACAACAAAATGTCGTGCTTAAGCAAACGGGTTCCTATAGAAGATAAATCCTTCACTTGCCTATCCTCACATATAAACTTGACATTTGAAGCCGTTCCAGCCAAGTGAAAAGATGCAAATTCAGCTTATCACTATTTGTATTGGTTACGTCATTATGAAATCTGATTTAGGCCAATCCATCCATAGCTGACGAAACTCATCGAATCTCACTTGAGCAGTGCGGGTGAAAACAGCCGTAATTTTCATTGCAGCGTAGTATTGTAAGAGTTTAGATTTTTTACACGAAAAAGAAGAGATCTAAAAGACATTTCTCTTTTATCCAGACAGAAAATACCTGTATTTGGCCCAGGAAAATAAAAAAACTCAACGATACTCACTTTTTTAACTTTTAAAAAGATCAGTTCAGTTATTTATTAGTCGAAAAAGTGAGTTTCGTCAAGAATTTTATCCTGCAATGGTAAATGCAACCTTCAATAGTCTATATTTCAATCCTAACATAGAGCTCCACATCCCTGTCACTGTTTGCGTGTATCACTTAGCTTATAAACATTATTTTGAATTTAATATGATTTATTTTGCTACGCGAGTCCATCTGAGTATCGACGCTACGCTCGAGTTCCTCTGCATGTTCCTTGTAAAATGTATTGTGATTCACGTTAGGACAATAGGAAATACAACGGTCAGTTTCAATAGAAGCATTCAGAGGCCAAATATTATCTGGCATCGGAATTGCTAGACATTGCTATTTCCAGATTCTATTCATTGTGAGATATTTTACGTCATATGTGCAATGAACCAGCTATTTGCGTCGTCACTCGCGAATTACAGTAAAAACATTAGTAATTACTTGAATTTTTGTAAGTCTATATAACCGTTGCCGTCTACAGTAAAAACTCAACACTTCAGTTCCTGTTAGACGTCCTGGATAAGAAAGTGTCCTGAAAATTTCAGCTGATTCCGTTAACAACTTTGGTAGTTATGCGCCCCAGAAGTTTTGACCTTTTCAGACAATCAGTTGCAAAAGTGTTGAGCCATTGTGAAAAAATCGATTTTTCTTGCCTTGTGTCCCCCCCTCCCCCTTTGCAATGTTGAGACCGGTCTAAAAAGTTGTACTTTATGACCTTTCATTAGAAAAATTGCGTTTCCTCCGAAACAACATTGCAATGGGGGGAGGGGGGGGCAAAAATCCATATTTTCCCACAATGGCTCAACACTTTTGCAACTGATTGTAGGCTTGATAGGGTTAAATGATCAGTCAGTAAAGAAAATAAAGAGACTAAATTGTGAATTTGTGACGAAAATTAAGAGAAGAATTGGTTGAATTTCTAGAGAGAAAAAAAGGGAATAAAGCATCCATTATTAGAGAAAATAAAGAGAATAAATGATTCATCAGAAGAGAAAATAAGGAGAATATATGATCTATTGGTAAGGAAAATAAGGATAGTAAATGATCCATTATTAGAGAAAATAAAGTGAATAAATTGTGAATTTGTGACGAAAAATAAAGAGAAGAATTGGTTGAAATTCTAGAGAGAAAAAAAGGGAATAAAGCATCCGTTATTAGAGAAAATAAAGAGAATAAATGATCCATCAGAAGATAAAATAAGGAAAATAAATGATCTATTGGTAAGGAAAATAAGGATAGTAAATGATCCATTATTAGAGAAAATAAAGTGAATAAATTGTGAATTTGTGACAAAAAATAAAGAGAAGAATTGGTTGAAATTCTAGAGAGAAAAAAAGGGAATAAAGCATCCGTTATTAGAGAAAATAAAGAGAATAAATGATTCATCAGAAGAGAAAATAAGGAGAATATATGATCTATTGGTAAGGAAAATAAGGATAGTAAATGATCCATTATTAGAGAAAATAAAGTGAATAAATTGTGAATTTGTGACGAAAAATAAAGAGAAGAATTGGTTGAAATTCTAGAGAGAAAAAAAGGGAATAAAGCATCCGTTATTAGAGAAAATAAAGAGAATAAATGATCCATCAGAAGATAAAATAAGGAAAATAAATGATCTATTGGTAAGGAAAATAAGGATAGTAAATGATCCATTATTAGAGAAAATAAAGTGAATAAATTGTGAATTTGTGACAAAAAATAAAGAGAAGAATTGGTTGAAATTCTAGAGAGAAAAAAAGGGAATAAAGCATCCGTTATTAGAGAAAATAAAGAGAATAAATGATCCATCAGTAGAGAAAATAAAGAGCAAAATTGGTAGATAAAATTAAGGTAATAAATGATGCATTGGTAGATAAAATTAAGGTAATGAATGATGCACAAATAGAGAGAATATTTACATTAGTAGAGAAAAAAAAATAGATTATGCATTGGTAGATAGAATAATGAGAATAAATGAGGCAGTGGTAGAGAAAACAAAAATAATAAATTGTGCATCAGTAGAGATAATAAAGAGAATAAATGAGGCAATGGTAAAGAAATAGAGTAAATAAATTGTAAATTTTTGTTGAAAATTAAAGAGAACAGTTGATGAATTTGTAGCGAAAACAAAGATAATAATAATTGATGCAGTTCTAAAGATAAGAAAATATCATAGATGGTGCATTAAGAGAGAAAATAAAGAGAATAAATACTGAATTTACAGATAAAATAGGAAAAATATATCATGCTGTTGTATAGAAAATAAAGATAATAAAAGATGAATCAGTATATAAATTAAAAAGAATAAATGATAGTTCAGTAGAGATAATAAAGAGAATAAATGGCGCATTGGTAGAGAAAATAGAGAAAATAATTTGTGAATTTATCGTGAAAATTAAAGAGAACAATAGACCATTTCGCCAAAGAGAAAAGAGACTGAGGAGAGCCCAGTCAATTCCGACAGCCTTAGTAACAGTTGGAAATCCGAGGAATCCTCTCCTCTCCAGCGTTGGCTGCAAGCCTTGTGGGTCCGTCGTGCAGCTCTACAAATTTGAATGATTTTGTATTTATTTACAATTTTAAAGAGTTGTGTGGTATTTGTTTACCATGGTGAGTGCTTTCCGTTGTTTTATCATCAGTTATTATTCAGTTGTTTTATCATCATTTTGACCATTTTTGAGTATACTTGGAACCATTTTAGTTGACGTATTTTCCTTCGAGTTTGAGGCGGCTTAGTGTTAGGCCAAGCTGGCTTCTGATGAAGTTTAGCTATTTACCGGAGTAATTAGCAACTATTTTGCAATACAACTCAACAACAAGCAATGTTTAGAATCTATAAAGCACAATAATGAAACTGTGTATCGTTTAGCCCTAATATACAAACCATAATAGGCCTAAGGGACGAGTCATTATTAATGGTGGGCTGGAATCATATTTTTCAGAAAACCAATATTTTTTCTGACCCTCCACTTTTAACATAAAAATATTTGGTGACACCCCAAAACTAAATGAAAATATTTGGTGACCCCCAGAAAATTTAAACAACACAATTAACTCCCAGTTACTGAGCAATTAGAGGATGAGCAAGGCATATAGAATGAAACTGAAGACTTATCTACTACATTACAGTGATATTTAGCATATTCTACAAGGAAACATTCATTTCTTCGAGTCGTTTTAGTGAAGTTGGATTTCATGATTATTGATGATGAATGACGGACTCCGTTAAACTAATTTTGGATTTTAGTTTATATGAATTGAGCTTATTGCCCATTGACTGCTGCAGGAATAGGAACGATCGTATATTTTAGGAGCCAAACAATGATTTATATTTCCTCCCAATGCTGAAGCTACTAGCAGAGGAAGCCTTTCTTCGCATATGGGTTTATTGACAAACAGTGTGGCTTGTGATATTTCCAAATAAAGCACTACTGTACATACCCCTAAAATAAGGCCATTTACCGGTTCAAAGCAGCTTCTTTACTTGCACGCTACTCGGGGGTTCTCATTTATTCGTACAATTTTTGTTCAAAAGGAAAATCAACACAGACTGCGTTAAATTTTGCCAACCAAGGCCTATGCCAGCAAAACAATAAATGCCTTCAAGCAAAACAACATAATTCAGCAATTCTTTGACTTGGCCTCTCATCTACAATTGTAAAACTTCCAGAACACTTTTTATTTGTTTTCGTTTCTAAAGCATATACATTATTTGTTGCAAACCACTTTCTTTTTCTTTGATTTTGAGAAACAACAGAGAGAACGAAATGACGAACGCAATTATAATGGCCAATATTTTCCTGCCAAAGTCTCTCTTTTGTTACGAGGCTAAAAGCGCACAGGAAATCTTTGACTGCATNAAGGCCTATGCCACCAAAACAATAAATGCCTTCAAGCAAAACAACATACTTCAGCAATTCTTTGACTTGGCCTCTCATCTACAATTGTAAAACTTCCAGAACACTTTTTATTTGTTTTCGTTTCTAAAGCATATAAATTATTTGTTGCAAACCACTTTCTTTTTCTTTGATTTTGAGAAACAACAGAGAGAACGAAATGACGAATGCAATTATAATGGCCAATATTTTCCTGCCAAAGTCTCTCTTTTGTTACGAGGCTAAAAGCGCACAGAAAATCTTTGCCTGCATACATTTGTACCAAAAGTGCAGATGCCCCTTCGGATTCCTATGGTTAAAGTGCAATATTTAATCTCCGTTTATTCATAAACAAAAATCTAAAATTGGCAAATAATCATCATACAATCCAAATTCACCAAACTCGAAGAAATAAACTTTTTTTGTAAAGTATGCTAAATACCACCTTAATGTGATAGGTACCAATCTGTTTTCATGTTTTGAGCCTTTATGGTCTTCTGTGAACTATTTAGCTGGATTTAAATGCGAAATTTCGTGCACAATTTCTCCCACTTCAGCTCTCAGCTCCAGTTCAGTGATTGCATCCCGAAGAGGATTCCCTCTATCCGCCATCTTCCAGAAAAGTTGCGCGCCGTCCAAGACCTCTGTGAAAAGGTCTATTGTTTTTCGAAACGTGTAACCAAAATTGACCAAAATTAAAAGACCAAAATTGTAACTATAAGATAAATATCATAAGTTGCAGATTAAAGCAACAAGAAAAGTTTCTTAATGTCTTAATTTTTGTCTGATCGCTGTGTTTCCTAAGGAGCATACTGCAATCTACACAAAGATGCGATGCAGGTCAAAAATTTGGCCGAAACCCCAAAAATATCTGCAAAATTATACAAAATTAAACTGGTTCAGGTTTTTTAAAACCAAACTTGTATTATTAACCTTGGTTTAACTGAGATATCGATGAAGGAAATTATTACGTTACTTCTTATTGTCCGACGCAATATTTTAAGGTCCACCTTTATCCAATCTCCACCAAATCATTTTTCGTTATGATCATAACCTATACAATACTATGTATGCCTGTAAATAACTTAGGAATATGAAAAAGATCTTGTACCCTTGGCCAACCCTTGGCTTTCCACCGCCACTGGACCTTTTTGGGGGAAAAAATTGTCCCCTGCATCTGCGTCTTTTCTTATTGTATTGTTATTAGAATATTTCTTCTCTAATTGTTTGCAGCTGCACGGTAGACTTTGCTGATATCTTAGTTCCATCGTAAGGATATTTTTCTATCAAGTGAGATATCGTAATTTTGCATTTCAATGAATATTTTCAGTTAAATGTAAACGGTAGGCTATATCTGAGGTTCAAGGACGTCGAAGGACTATCGACAATTTGGGTCACCTGCAATGAGGGGCACCTTGCCACACCTCCTTACAAATCTATTCTTGCTTCGTGAATCTAGCATCTGAATGAACTGGAAGGACTTCACGAGAAATTCCTGCAGTTTCTCGTATTAAAACTTCTTAAGATTATAAAACAATCGTTTTAACTTGTTTAAAGGTTTCTGTAGAGGAAACACTTCTCTTCTAAAAACTACAAAATCATCATCAGATATAACAAGTTTAACCCTATCTGACCTGGGTGTTTTGAAACACTCAATGCGTGACCTTGGCTTGAAATATACTAACTATCTGACCTGGGCTCAGTAAACAACGTGTTGAAGGAAGGTCACAGACGATCAGAATGAGAAGCCCTATCTAAAACAGATTGAAACAATCACAATTCACAAACATCGTGCGGCGCCGAAAATATACGAAAATAACTTCAAGAATCTATTCTTTCTCTAATAAAGAGGATGGAACGCCTAAAAGCGTTAATTCTAAATCAGTATACTGTATCTTTATTTTGTTTAAATTGCGCATGATGAAGAGACAATGCATACAATATCTCACTCAGGAACAAGGGATAGGCCTAACTTGGAGATACGAGCTAAAGTTGTTTTCTCAAAAATATGTTTCAAAGTTGGTGGACAGTCACAGGTGGTTGCTAGATATATCAAAAAAATGGTAGAAAATATACCTGTGAACAATATGTGAATGAAAAAATGGACGATTAAAGGGCTTCTTTTGCTTTGTAAGAAAATTGAACTCAGCTGATCAAATATCATTTTACTCGAAATTTTTCATAGCGAAGGAGGACCTGCGATCTGAGCTCCCTTTACTTGAGTGCGTTTAGATAACAGTCTGTAAATTATATCCAACTTCAGAGACGAATGAGGTGCTTTCATTTTGAATTTCAGTTGATTTCCTGCATAAATCGTAAAATTATGGGCATATATGTGGCGCTTGGTCACGAGGGCCTAAGCATGATTTTACGATTTTCGAAACTGCAACGGGCTTCTTTCTCGTCACATAAAAAGATTGGAAGGAGGCAGATCCAAGGGTGCATTTAAATTTAATAATCTCTGAAGTCTGAGGAGTTTATCTATATGAGCACAAGATATCTAATATTTTAGTTCGTGCTTAGGAGAGAGGTTTTGTTGCGAAAAGAAGCCTCGCAAGACATTGTGAAATTCGAAGCTGCGTGGGGTCGAAATCTCGATTTCTCCCCCATTACCCAGCATGCTTTTTTTCCGTGAAAAGGTCTATTGTTGTTTATTTCATGGTGCAATATCATGATAAATTGATAATACATTGTTCAAATGCTGTGTTTGTTGTCTGTTTCCATTTCGTGCAAAAGCCAATACGCCGCACTCACTGACTATTGTTATTGCTAGTCTTAGTTTGAAGTTATAATGTTTCACCATACAATCAGAAAATGTCTGAGGAAATATTCATAGTTCCAAAACGAAATGAGATATTA
Source organism: Aurelia aurita (assembly GCA_004194415.1). NCBI lineage: Eukaryota > Metazoa > Cnidaria > Scyphozoa > Semaeostomeae > Ulmaridae > Aurelia > Aurelia aurita. The sequence goes on along the minus strand of REGM01000545.1, from coordinate 72,632 downwards.
TGATCAAATTTGGGGAAATTATGCAAAATAAAGGGTGTCCCAAAAATGTCTCCGAATTAAAAATTTGAATAAATTTGAGAAAATTTGATGTATATGAACCAATGCTGGGATATTTTTGAAAAATGAGACGTATAGTGTACTGTTGAGTGTAGTGCAATTGAAATTTGGCAATTCATAAGAAACCATGAGGGTTCCTCAAAGTTGAGGCTGATTTCTAAACTTTTTTCCGCCCTTTATTCTACTATTCTCCAATGTTATTACAATTCTCCAATACTATTCTCCAATGTTATTACAATTCTCCAATACTATTCTCCAATGTTATTACAATCTCTAAATAAACTTGTCTAGATAGTCTAGAAAAACGAACGAAACATTTTAGAAACCAGAGAATGTAATTTACAAACTTCTGAAATGTTTTTCAAATTCTAGATATTTGAGACGGGGAGATACCTAAATTGGCTATGTGAAAACCACAGTCTTTCTAGTCAGGAGGGCACGCCGAAAATTTAGGCACGAGAACACCAAGGCACGAGGGTACGCTGACATCGAGGGCACGAGGGCACACCAAAAATTTAGGCACGCGGGCATGTAGGCACGAGGGCACGCCGACATCGAGGGCACGAGGGCACGCCATAAATTTGGGCACGAGAGCACGAGGGCACGTCAAGTTGTAGGGCACGAGGGCACGTAGGGCACGCCATTTAACAGACTCACCCTGTGCATCAGGGGCCCCAATTTTTACACAATGCATAACTGTGTCATCTGGGAGTAACATACCCCTTTAGCAGTGACAGCAATTAGATTTGTACAGGGTGTCCCAACAAAAAGTTCCGACGTTTGACTAAACGCAGAGAAAAAAGTTCTGAACCTGGTAATCTCTATTCATTCTAGTTACATGCTAGGCATTTCAACTTACAGTTTGGCATATCGTGGAAAGAAATTAGTTATCTGAAAATGGAGTTATGAGCTATAATATTCCATGTTCATGTAGAAGGCAAAACCAGAGGCGTTTGTACGCCTTCCTGCATCATCACGGTGAAGGGGGACTCCCCCGATGAGCAGCACTAAAATGGGTCTAAAATTCGTTTATCTTGACGACCAGCAAGAGTTCTGTTCACTGATGATATTCAAAGTAAGGTCTGAAGAATTGAATCCAAACTGTTTGCTGCTGCTATTATTGTATTATGCCAACTGGGAATTTCATTTGTAGAGATGATTTATCTTTAGTGTTTCACAAAATTGGACAAACTTTCTTTTCTTAAAGTAAAAAATAGTTTATTTTTTGTTAGACCTATGATATTACGCAATAGTGCACCTTCCCGTGTTTCTCCATTAAAAATGCATTCAGCCTAGTTTCTATGTGGTCAAGCAATTTGTGCACTCTCGCCGTCAGAAATATTACAATATGAATGGACCTTACACTAGCAAAGCACACAATTGGTATTTTTTCCCCTGAGAACTATTAGATTCGATTCTTCAGATCTTACTTTGAATAAGCTTATTTAGCTGAGGCCCCCCAGGGGTTATGGGGAACAGGGGAACTTGGCATTTCTATTAATGGGAACACGGGAACATCTTGTACTTTTAACGGGGATCAAGGGAACATTAGAAAATATTTTAGGGAGCAGGGAACATTTTAGAACTTCCTGTTAAAAATATTTCTTCGTCAAAAAAGGCAGAACCTAGAAAGTTCTTGAAATGACAAATGGCGATAAATGACATCTTGGCATGATTTTAGCCTATGCAAGGATGCAAAAAATTTCTGCTCGATTCGCTCGCACTCCCATATGCACATTTTGGGTTCGAAAACATTCTGCAATGTCGTCTATAATCTTGTTTGCAATTTTTCTGCAATTTCCCATGGATTCAGCACTAACAAAATTTATAAACT
>REGM01000545.1:56949-68490 GCA_004194415.1 Aurelia aurita | reverse complement strand
GTGTCTCAGATTCTTTAAAGTCCTCCTTCCCTTGATAATACAGGCTGTCATAAATTTGGAAATAACTTCTCTGCCCTCGTACAGTTATATTTGGCTATAAAAGGCGGACCAGAGGACATGCCAAGGTTCTGAGACACGCTTTGCTTGCCTGAAGCCTGCTCTGGTAGTGTGCAAAATATGGAGCCATTCGATTGGTTCCTAGGGTACAAAATAGCTTTTTCGTACCTGTACCTAGTGGATTTGTAAATCCTGAAAAAAGGGAACTTTACTGATGGCATTTAAAATGTAAATACTAAGGTCACTTAACCCTATTTTACCTGGGGGGCCATTATGGCCCCCCCCCCACTTGAATCATGAACTATAGCTCTTAGCTGGAAGGAGATGGAATACTGAAACTTACCGACTTTTACTAAAATTTAATTGGCTATCAAATTTAAATGTTTCATTGTCATAAATGTAGTCACGTGACGAGAACAATCCCCTATTTGGAGAGTGGTAACAAAGAAAATCACAAAAACCTTAATAATTCCTTTTTTTCATATCTAGTTGTAACAAAATTAGTACCAATCGATTGATCTTTGAAAGAGCTTTGATTTGACATATATTTTGTTCATATTTGCTTACATCAGCAAAAAATAATGTCTATGACGTCCCTCATATTGATGACGTCATATTTATAATGAATAATGATAATTTTTCAAAAATTTGCTGTTGATGGATAGATTATAACATTTTCTTTATATTTATCCTATTTTTCAAAGTTTTAATCATTAAAATCCAAAATTATTAGCGCTTTCCTGTTTTCAGTACTGAATCTTATGTGTGACCACTTGCCACTTTTTGGTTGCCTAGCAACGAACCACCTGATCAATTACAACCAAATTCTGTAATTACCCTTTTAATATACATAGGTAATGTTCTTGTAAGTTGCAGCATCATAGGAGTTATAGTTATGGAGATAAACAGGGGGGCCATAATGCCCCCCCCCCGGAGAAAACATCAAACAAGTTGCCCGGGTAAAATAGGGTTAAACCACACTGTAATCCGGGTCAAGCAATTACCGCTTAAGAAGCAATCAATCCATTTATAAACAAAGGAATCGATACATAAAATGTGGTTTCATGTTTATTTTGTAACACACGATCGACTTAATAGGTCAAAAAGCCAGGATTATAATTTAAACCACACAGAAAAACTTTGGGTGAGAAGTTGTAGCATCCTTCCTTCGATCAAAAATTCTACTTGTTCAACATGTCTGTTACTTCCAAAGATGGTGTCTTTGTGTTTCTTAAAATTTGGGTTTCTGAGATTTGAAAAAATCCGAAAATTGGCTTTTTCGGCCTACAAACGTTTACCGTAACCTTAAATAACACCTAAATGGTTGATATATCGCAAATAGTTTTTGATATATTTGAATTTGATTTTGGGACACACTGTATATATTTAGGAAAAGACACGAAACTAAAAAGCTCAGGATCAAATAAAAAAGTCGCACGCACACAACTGAGAGGGGGAAGGCTTGCTCAGATAGGGGAGGCTGGCTCAGATAGGGTTACTATAGATGAGAAATACTCGAGTTTTGGCAAAAATTAAGATCAGTAAAACTGGAGTTTGAAGACGCATTTTTACTTGAGCGAAGAAATATATGCGCAAACTAGAACTAAAGAGTTGATAAGCAATTTAACTTTGTGAGAATGGGTTTTTTTCACCAGAGTAATCCATCGTCTAATAGACGCATGCTCATGTATCAATTCGCTCGAAATTATTCGCTTTTTGCCGGAAACTTGTTTAGAGAAAATGCGCCTTGAGCGAAAAATAAACGTTCTAGATTTCAGACTTTTGATACATTTGTCTTCTAACAAGGTCAGTTTTACTTTCAAGAACAGGATCTTTTCTTCGTCCTACTCGTTCTTTGAGTCTACTAGCTCAAAAGCTTCTCTTTCAGTTCTTGTAATTACGGCGCAATTGCCAGCTCGAACATTTCTCAAACGTGTGCACTTCTCTCCCGATTTTCCTGCAACCTCGTCTGCGCCCATAACTGCAGTTTCTCTATTTCTTCAAATGTCTCTTTTATTAGTCGGTGGCCCAACGCTGGGCGCCCTATCACCTCCGCCTAAATGCCCAAGCATGTTTTACCGCGGTGATTTCCTGGTGAAAACAATGAAGCAAAATCTGTCCCCGGACAAGTTGTATATCTCCCCGATACAACATGCTTGACAAGTGAAACCACGGCTGCAAATTCTGCAAACCCGAGGGAGAAATTTGCGAAATGAATTTCCACGCAGATGCAGTTTACTGCCAACATATATGCCGTCCTTGGTAAAAAAATGACTATATTGTTCGATCATCAGGACCCCGGCGAACATCTGTTCTCTCGCCGGGGCACTTAAACGGAGATGTGCCATACATTTTGAACTTGAGAAGATCGGCAGCCATGACACTTAATTTGCATTTTCTCTTTAACATAACAATAAAATGAACAGGCTATTTACATATATACTTCTGATCATAGGTTCCAAATCTTTACAAAAACTTTTAAAAGCTCGGTGTAATATTCTATGACCTACTTCTTTGAATTGAATGGCTTGAAAGAAACTTTAGCTACGTTGCTATAATGTCTCGTTCAATTCCTACCCTGATCATCCCCCCGGGACACCCCTGGGCATTTGCACAAAAAATGTTCCCGGCCCCCGGGCATTTGACTGCCAATTTTTCCCCGGCCCCGGGGCATTTGACAACATTAGGAGCTTTCACATTATACAGTTACTGGGAATATGGCATGTTCTCAGTGCCCGGCCCCCGTGCATTCGCCAAAAAATTTCCCACGCCCCCGGGCATTTGCGCAATCAATTTTCGTCGACCCCCGGGCTGCCCGGGGGAGGGGATGGTTAGGGTAGAAATTGAACAAGACATAATTCTACAGTTGGACGTTTCCGAAATCTTGCATATTTTTCGAAATTACAGCCTATTTTCTATTTCGACATTTTTGCGGATAATAATAATAATAAATTCTCCAATTTAAAGTTGGCTAAGAAATTATAACCATAATGCTAATTAAGGCGAACTATCTATAAATATACAAACAATATTATAAGAAAAATACAATTTACAGTTGAAACCCTAAACTGGGAATATTTTTTTACATAAAATGTAGCTGCAAGCTTGGCATTTATGGGCTTAAATGAGTCTTTTAAAAATCTCAAGGGAGTCTGAATTGTGCAGATCTGGAGATAGTATCTCCCGCTCTCCTCCCCCCTCCCCATAAATCTGACCGTATCGATTCCAAGGCAAGTTGTTTTCACCTTCGGTAGTTGTAATTTAACACCTAAGATTGTAAGGCGTTCCTTTTTCCTCGAAAACTTGAACAAATGATGTTTTGTCATCAAGTTTCTAAATCGTACACCAGAAGAGTGAAATACTTGTGCTTGATACCATATTGTAGACATTCTTAAAGTATGCTTTTCTTGAACATTATTCTGTTTCCCCAAACACTTTAGAATTAGAATTTAGAAATTAGAGATCTTGAATTCGTAAAAAAGAAGAACAATTTTCTAGTTCTGAAAATATGTACCATTTCTGAAAAGTCCAAAGGTAGAACTATAGTAACGTAGCTAAAGTTCCTTTGAAGCCATTGAATTAAAATAAATAGACCACAGGATTTTACACAGACCTTTTTAAAGATTTGCAACGTATGCTATACTTCTCTATTTTCATCCTAATCAATATGAATACATAAGCAAAATTCAGGAAATTCCCCCAAAACAGCGAATTGGCAGTTTGGGCCAAAACCAAAAGCTCTGGTTTGGAGGAGGAGGCAGATTTGGACTTTAAAGATTAATATTTCTACTCTCCATTCTTTTCTACAAGGTCACTATCGAGTATTACTTCAAAAATTATTAAGGATTTATTCGATCTATATTTTTGTCGCTAGCCCAGATCAAATCTGTAGCGTTTTTTTTGGACACCCGGTAATGTAGATAACATTTCAATTTAGATAACAGAATTTAGTTGGTTAAAATCAGTCGTACAGCTTCCAGCTTGCAAAACATTTTATCAAAGTGTTTTATCTCAGAATTCTTCAAAACAGGCCTAACCGTCTTGATCAAATTTCCTACATTTCAGCTCCACAACGATAAAGAGAGCCTGCCCGATTATTCTTTACTAATCTATTAAGAAGTCTTTCAAAAGTTTTTCAGATAGTTGTCAGTATCGTCAGGATAAACTACTAGCAAATTTTATCAATATGGTGGCCCACAACTGCTTCGCACAAATACAAACCTGATTGACACAAATACAAAATGGAGCACCCAAATTAAAACCGATTCGCACAAAAAGAAAGTGATTGGCACAAACAAGAGCACCGGGTGCCTAAAACCAATACCCCCTTTTGACGGGAAAAGAAACAAAACGATGACATATCGGGACTTTCCAACTGCACAGCAAACCTGGTTAATCTTCAACTTAAATTTGCGAACCTTGCATTCACAAAAAGCCTACCAAACACCGGAGATACAAGCTCCCAAAGTCAATATGGTGAGTGTAACTGAAAGCAGAGGTTTTCAGAAAGGGCCTAACCATGATTAGATATCATGACCATTTTCCAAAGGAATTTAAAACTTGAATCATAGACGCTTAGCCACGACTCTAATTAAAGGAACAGAAGAAAAATGTGGTGACAATAATACACTCTTGCCACATCTCCAAAATAAGGGTGCATGTGCTCCTTTCCCTCTTCTTTGGTACAAATAACTTTTGAGTGGAATGTAAGAAACGATTTTTTCCTCAAAAGAAAAGCGATTTCAAGAACAATTAAAACATCTCAAAGTACAATTTTTTCGAAAGTAAACTAAACTAACAAATTTGAAAAACTTCCTTTGGAAAATGCCCAAGAAATCAAAGCATGGTTAGGCCGTTTTTCAAATACTCTGGTTTCCGGTGCAATCTAAATTGTGACTTTGTAAGTTCTTATCTCTGTTGGTTGGTCGAAGATATATAAATGCTAGGTACGTGCATCTAAGTTGAAGATTGAAGAATTTAGTTATGCAGTCAAAAAGTCCCGACATTTTATCGTAACGTTCCTCTTTCCAGTCAAAGGGGTGTACTTCTTTGAGACACTATGTAATTCGTACAAATCAAAAACTGTGTCACACAAACAAAATCGATTGTTTGACAATTTGAATTGAAAATGAAATGAAGCTATTTGATAAAATTTCTTGTAACTGGGGAAAGATACGATCGATTTTAATCAACTAAATTTCGTCATCTCTGTTAACATAGTCGCTACTCAATTGTCAATGCTAAGAAACCTCATGAATAGCTAGCAAACTTCTGTCTTGCAAACGTTGGCCGGCATGGCTCTGCAACCACGCTGTGAATTACTGTGAAAAATTAGCCTAGCTACTAAGTATCCAAACGATAAATACAGTCTTTAAATTTGAATAAAAAACACCGGGTGACCCAATACAAAATAAAACTTTTCGAAAAAGCGACAAAATTGATCATACCGATTTTGAATTTTTTTTCAATTCATGCTTTTACGAGCCACCTGGCTTCGAATAATTTTTCGAAATTGCAACAGAAGATTGCTATTGTTCCTGCGGGTTTTCAAGCTATAATTCTATTTCGCTGTTTGGTAGGACTAAAATGGCAATCATCTCTGAAATTTATCATTTAGATCCCTGACACAAATGGCCAAAAAAGAATTTCTAACATAATAAAAATCCAAATTCTGTTGATTCTGCAAAAGTTTCACTTTTTATTGGCTCACCTGGCGGAGCGATAGAATAATTGTCTACCATATTTTCAAAAGTTCTCCTTCTTCACTTTCTTTGCTTTTCTTTTCTCCTTGTCGTTTGTCTGTTCTATTTCGCCTTCGCTTCTTTCTTCCTCCTCGAAACTTAATTTTCTCTTCTTCTCCTTTTTTACTTTCTTTGCTTTTCTTTTCTCCTTTTCGTTTGTCTGTTCTCTTTCGCCTTCGCTTCTTTCTTCCTCCTCGAAACTTAATTTTCTCTTCTTCTCCTTTTTTACTTTCTTTGCTTTTCTTTTCTCCTTTTCGTTTGACTGTTCTCTTTCGCATTCGCTTCTTTCTTCCTCCTCGAAACTTAATTTTCTCTTCTTCTCCTTTTTTACTTTCTTTGCTTTTCTTTTCTCCTTTTCGTTTGACTGTTCTCTTTCGCATTCGCTTCTTTCTTCCTCCTCGAAACTTAATTTTCTCTTCTTCTCCTTTTTTACTTTCTTTGCTTTTCTTTTCTCCTTTTCGTTTGACTGTTCTCTTTCGCCTTCGCTTCTTTCTTCCTCCTCGAAACTTAATTTTCTCTTCTTCTCCTTTTTTACTTTCTTTGCTTTTCTTTTCTCCTTTTCGTTTGACTGTTCTCTTTCGCATTCGCTTCTTTCTTCCTCCTCGAAACTTAATTTTCTCTTCTTCTCCTTTTTTACTTTCTTTGCTTTTCTTTTCTCCTTTTCGTTTGACTGTTCTCTTTCGCATTCGCTTCTTTCTTCCTCCTCGAAACTTAATTTTCTCTTCTTCTCCTTTTTTACTTTCTTTGCTTTTCTTTTCTCCTTTTCGTTTGTTTGTTCTCTTTCGCCTTCGCTCCTTTCCTCGCTCTTACATCCTTTTCTTTTCTTTTTTTCTTTCTTGTGCTTTCTTGATTTTCTTGGCAATTCGTTTTTTTCATTGTCATTATCATCATCACCATTATTCACTGCTTGCACGTCCTCAAGCTGAGCCAAAAGGTAGGCAACGTTATCGGAAATGCTCTCATTTCTTGCTCCTGGGTTGCCAGTACCTTCATAGGCAATCATGGGCAAAAAGTCTTTCAGATTTTTGCTCTCTTTGAACTTTGCAGCTACACTGCCTGGCACTTGCATTTTATCTGCAAATTCAAAGGGATTACCTATCAAGGTACGAGCAACGAACCAGTGTGTCGACATTGTATAGAGAGCATTCCCCATAAGAAATGCCCGAGAGAAGAAAGTGTCGAGCTGCTCGTTTTGCCGCAATAGATGCTCGACCAGCTTCTTTGCCTCGGGCATCCCGCCTTTAGGCTCAGCATATCTGTGGAACATTGCCCCACACCTCAAAAAATCTATCATTTCTTGGCAATCTGCCAAAGCAGCCACTTCCTCTTTGTTAATGAAGTTCTCATCCTCCAAAAGGAGGACGAGATTTTCTGCAATCGAGCTGTACAGCTCCGATGCAGCTGTTTTAGGCCTGTTCAGCCATTCGCAGCAAAAATGTTTGAGCCTGCGCAAGATGGTCTCTTGATCAGGAACATGTTTTGCCCTGCCATATGGCTGTAAATAGTTCCTAGGGAACTGCATGAAGTAGGCTACCCCGTCTCCATTCTGGGTATACTTGCTAAAAGGCACCTTATCCTGGAAAAGAAAGGAAAATCAATTCATTTGAAATTTGCTGAATTTTTCTTTGGTAACCTCAAGTCAGTGTCTGTGTTACGGAGGTTACGGGAGGAGCATTGTGAGTTTTTGGTGAAAAGGTTACACAGGTATTGTGGAGCCAACCCATGAAGAGACTTGAAGACCATAATCTTAGACTCATTGCTAATGAGTTCTTCAATGGTCTTCCAACCCAGCCCTTCGATAAGAGGTCTGCTTGGGGTATCAAAGCTGCTATTCGTTATGATTCTAGCAGCACGATTTTGAAGCTTTTGCAACCGGTCAATTTCCGTAGAACCAGCACAACCCCAAACAGAGCAGCAGTATCGAAGGTGGGGCTCAACAATGCCTGTGTAGAGAGTCTTCAGACTTTCTTTTGGCAAAAAAGTCTTAGCATGTTTCAGAAAGCCAACAGCCCTAGATACCTTGGTAGAAACAGCTTTGATTTGTTCTTTCCAGTCTAGGGAACTGTCAATTTGTACACCAAGGTATTTTGTTTTTTGAACTACATCCAGCTTGTTATTATGAATGTGCAAATCCAAAACGTCATTTTGACCTTTAAGAATGCTATGTTTCTGCTTGGTAGAAATGAGCATGGAATGAGTTTTTGCAACATTCAAGGAAAGTTTGTTGCCTTGTAGCCAAGTAGTCAATTGTTTAAGATCACTGTTTATAGCCTCATTCAACTGAGTCATATCACTGGACTGGTGGCATAGACTGGTATCATCAGCATACATGGACACAGTGGAAGCTTGGACAGCTTGCGGGAGATCATTAATATAAATGAGGAAGAGAAGGGGGCCCAGGCAAGAGCCCTGTGGAACACCAACTTCTATATCCTCAATGTTAGAATCAACACCGTTAACCCTACAAAATTGTTTCCGGTTGGATAGGTAAGACCGGAACCAAGAGAGTTCTCGCTGCTGAATGCCATAAAGTTCAAGCTTTTTACAAAGAATATCATGATCAACTGTATCAAAAGCCTTTTTTAGGTCAATAAACACTAAGCCCACGAGCTTACCAAGATCCAACCCATTGTACCAATCATCGGACATTTTAAGCAAACAGGTTAGTGTGGAACGTTGGCGTAAAAAGCCAGATTGGTCAGAGGAAAAATGACCATTTTCTTCCATAAACTGATATAGTTGTTCAAAGACAAGTTTTTCAAAGAGCCTTGAGATGACAGGTAAGACTGATATTGGCCGATAGTTGGACTTCTCGGTCTTGTTTCCTTCTTTGAAAATTGGAGTTACTCTAGCTACCTTCCATGAGTCTGGAAACTGGCTGGTTTCAATGGATGTGTTAAACAAGACAGCCAGGGAGTTTTCAATGAAAGGCAAAGCAAGCTTCATAAAGTAGCTAGAGATATTGTCAATCCCAAAGCTCTTTGCTGTTTTTACTTTGGCAAATGCATCCCTGATCTCTTTCAGCTCAATAGTTCTAAAGTTGAATACTGCCTTGCTTTTGTTAACTTCATAGTCACCTGATAAAAGGGGATTAGGGGCAGGATCAATTTTGTTTGCAAGTTCGTTGCCTATTGAGCAAAAGAAATTATTCATAACATTGGAAATGTCTTGTTTATGAACAGTTTCAGTGCCAGACTCCTTAAGACAATCAATATTACTAGACTTGGATCTTTTATTGTGCAGTTCATTGATTGCCTTCCAAGATTCATTCATGTTGCCTTTACATGCAGAGATCCTATTGGTATAATGCTGCTTCTTCAACTGAATATTTCGGGTAGTGACCTTATTACGGACCTGCCTATAAGACTCCATAAGAAGTGGGATTTAGTTTCGACTGCTGATTTTTTTAGCTTGTCTCTAGTATGAATTAAATCCCTGAGGTCCCTATCAATCCAGGGACAGTACTTTTCAAAAACACGCATTTCAGGGACAGTACTTATCTATGATCATAGAGAACCAATTAGACCAATGGTTGACAAGCAGATTAATATCATCGGTTTCATTAACCATTTGCTCCCAGCATATGCCAGAAACATCAGCAAGGAACGCCTCCTCATTGAAGTTCTTCATTTTCCGGGTTTTGATCATTTTATGGCCTTTTTCTACTGCTCCATTAAATTTACGGATGCAGTAAACCATATAATGATCACTCATGGAAACTTCACGCACTCCTGATTTTAACCCTAATTTAACCAAGGGGGTGTTTTCCACCCACCTGTCGGTTTTTACAGAGCATTTATTAACGGCATGAGCTATGACTCTCTACCTTTCTGACAACTACTAATTATCTATTAGCTACATTTTGACAATAACATTTTTGAACAATGGGAGTCACGTAACAGATGACAATACCATATTTGGAAGATGGTATTGACAAAATCAATGTTTTTGATATTTTTACAACCAGAATTAGTTTCAAATGTGGATTATTATACCTTACAAGAATCAGCAAACAAAGAGCTTTCATTTTTTATCAAGAACAATTGAATTTGCTGACATCAGCATTTTTAAATGATGACGTCACATGTGCCACCATTTTGGGTCAATTTTGCAAAATTTGAAACTTTTTCCAGCGGAAATTGTAGATAGTGCATAGACTTGCGTTTTGCAATACATTTAAAGTATTTTTAGCAAGTTGTGTATCAATTTTTGGTCGTAAAACCCACTTCGTGATTGTGACGTCATCAATATTTGTCATTTTCTTCAAAAATATCTGTCTAAAAACACCTTCAGGTATTATTTTTGAGTTAGGAATGAATAATACGGCAAATAAGATGAACAATAGCGAATTATATGATGTTTTTTCCGTATTTAGAACGAATTAGCTGGAGAAACTTATATTTTGACATTTTTCAACATTATGACGTCATAGTGACGTCATATAATTAGATGGTCACACCCAAAGCTGCCAATCAGTAAAGAATGGTTAGTACTACGCCCTTGCCAAGTTTGAATGATTTCCCATTAGCCTAATGCGATTTATAGAGGAAAGCACCCCCCCGGCCATATTAGTTAAAAAAAGCCCGGTTAAAATAGGGTTAAGATGTTTCTGGCACATGTCGTAGCCACATGGTCAATGATAGAGGAGGTAGTTAAAGTGGCCCTTGTTGGTTCCTCAACAAGCTGTTTGAAGCTGAACAACTCATAGAGATCCAGCATGTGCTTTGAATCATTGTCTATGGGCTGCGCAGCTTATTTTGGGGTGAGATCACAATTTGTGTCTCCTAAGAGATGCCCTCTTTGTCCAGAAAAGAAAGCAACTTTTCCAGCTTATTGAAAGTCCCAACAGGGCCACTTGGTGGTCTGTACCAAGCAAGAACAAGAAATGACTTGCTTTTAGGTGGCTCAACTTCAATACAGATCAATTCTAAGTCATCAGTAGGAACATCAGAACGTACTTTATATCTAATAGAATCCCTAATATAAATAGAGACACCACCTCCGTGGCATGTTCTATCAAGACGTTCTTGCTGGTAGTCAGAAACCTTAGTCAATTCTTTTGGATATTACAAGGTCATCCATGAAAAATGTTCTCTGCTCAACCGACTATCAAAACTATGATTGACCAGTTCCGAGGGGTGTATCACTCCCTCAAAAAGGGTACAAGATTTAAAGGAGAACAAAGAAATTTCTCGGAATGACCTTCTAGAGAAACTTTCATATAGAGAGTTTCCTGAACAAAGGATTTCAGGGAATTCTATGAAACAAAACAGAAAGATTTCTGTAAAAAGCGCACAAGATGTCTATAGAGTGATCTGCCCCTCGGACCAGTAAACATCTTTTTTAGAAGAAACTCTCTATAAGAAACCCAATTCTCAGATCACCGAAAATTCGGAAGGGTGCTTAACCCATTCGGGAGGGTACAGGGGTATGCTCCTGAGTTTTTGGCCACCTATCCTGTCCTATGATAATGTCACACCGTAGTAAAAATAGACATTCGCGAAACGTTGGGCTTAGACAATGTTTTGAAAGAGTTGAAAGGGATTACCTAAATTATTCCCTATCTTGGATAATTTTTCTTTGCAAAATCAACCCGTACGAGGGGCACACGGCTGTTATTGAATGTTAGTAAGTACCCCTCCTCTGGGCAAAACTTAACAAATTTGAGCACTGGAAAATATGACTTTCGCAACATTTCTATTTTGCCGAGGAATCTAAATGAATGCTCCCGCTTGTTGGTTGC
>REGM01000545.1:21030-56016 GCA_004194415.1 Aurelia aurita | reverse complement strand
GGTCTGTTGGCAGAATGTTAACAGCATTGAATGGAACAATAGCCTATTTATCTGGAATGTTGTTTACGTTCTGTCTGAAGTTTTGATCTCGCTGCTGCCTAGCCTGCGTCACAGCCCATAAACGCAGGCTAGCTGCTGCCTGGATCGACAGAAAATATTCCACTGAAAATAAACCTTTATCTTTTAAGTTCTTTACAAGAAAATCGATCTTCACCCATTTCTATATTACCCAAGAAAGTGGGAGAGACTGGGAACACAAATTGCACGCGAGGAAGTGACGGAAGGGTCCTTCGTTCGTCTTGGCCGAAGTAAAACTCTCAACATTGCTCTCGCACTATCAAACTTAGCATCCTTCTTGTCCAGTTCTGGCAAAGAACATGGCCTCCTCATGAAATTGCGACTGTCTTTGCAGGAGGTATCACAAGAACCAGTGAAAATACCAAGCCTAGTTGCAATTGCAAAACATGTCTTCGGAACAACGATCGATCAGGATCTGCATCTGCCTACTTGCTTGTACCCCAAAAATTTCTTTCCTCGAATGACAAAGAAGTACCCCTCCATACATTGTCAACAACAGCCAATGAAGGGACTGTCCTTTGTTTGATAGATTATCACTTCCCCCTGCGCACGCAGAAAATTTTGTACCCATCGTGGACAACAATGGATGACGACTTCCGTTGACGTCAATCCTGAACGCAGAAAACATGAGTCTGCTTTCCAGGTACACCATTGGCTAGAACCATCAAATGTTCACTCTAAGTTCAGTCATCCGCGCCATGTCAACGTTCGCTACCTCAGCTCAGTTTAAAGATTTGCAGCTGCTGTGCAGCGCAAATCAATAACTGCGTAATGAAAAATATTTACATTTACTTCCGGGGTCTTGGGGTCCGGGGTCTGGGGTCCTAGGGTCTGGGGTGTTGGGGTGTTGCGGTCCAGCGAATAGAACATGCCCCAATGATCTGGAGGGTTGTGATTTTCAAAGATTTTCTCGGGGGCGAGCCCCCGGACCCCTTATAGCTCGCTTTGCTCGCTTTTCCTTTATCCACTTTCAAGTCACTAACGCTGTGAGTTGACATCTTTATTGATTGGTATGCTTTACAGAAGCAAATGTAGAAGAAATATCCCTTGATTTCTGCCTTCGGTTTCTCGTTTCTGAGTTTGAAAATTGACTCTAAGGAGAAATAATCAGGAGCGTGACCCTTTTCTGGTTTTGACCCATGCCCTGTAAAATTTCTAGTTGCGTGCCTGCAATTCTGACTGCTATCTCTTGTTAATCTGGACACATCTTGCTTTTTAAGCTAGTAGCTCAATTTTGGTCATTTTCCTATTGTTTTTGGTTGCCTAGCGACGAAACACGTGACTATATTGTTATAATTGTAAAGCTTATTGTACAAGGAACAATTGGGATAAGTTTAATTGTTCTATCTCTGCTAGTTTTGGAAAAAAGAGGGGGGGGGGCCAAAAGGTCCCCCTTGCTGGACGAAAATGCTCAAATTTCAACACAATCCAAATAGAATTAAGAAGTCTTGCGAAAATTTTTAAATTCTTAAGAATTCTTGTTGAAGAATATTGTTACAGTCTTTCACAGCTCTCAAGAATTCTTATCAGAATGTGACGAATTGTTAAAAATTCATAAGAATTCTTATGAATTCTTGTCAGATTAAGGTGCACAAGGCCTGTACTGCAGTATGAATGCCTTGCCTGAAAAGGATTTGAAACATTTTGCAATAAATTTACTTCATATATGCACTGAATTGGTTGCCAATGACTAAATACCTGTTTTTTTTTACTTGGTAAACCAACCAGATAAAGCATGTCTGGAAGAAGTAGTTTA
Source organism: Aurelia aurita (assembly GCA_004194415.1). Taxonomy (NCBI): domain Eukaryota; kingdom Metazoa; phylum Cnidaria; class Scyphozoa; order Semaeostomeae; family Ulmaridae; genus Aurelia; species Aurelia aurita. The sequence continues at coordinate 54,182 of REGM01000545.1, read as the reverse complement.
CTCCGTGGCGGACTGGCCCACCGGCCCACCGGCCCGTGGGCCCCTCTCAAAATATGGCAAAAAGGGCCCCTTTTTCGCTGAAAAAGGGCCCCTTTTGCAAAACAGACAAATTTTTCTCTTTGATGTCCCCTTTCGAATAATGGACATCTCACTATACACGCCAAAGCTCTGGTATTGAGGTGGAGTCAAATTTGAACTTTAAAGAATTATTTCAACTTTGGCAGCACCAATATCAATAAAAATGTTCAAGTTAACTTTTCAGGATTAACTCAAACGATATTGCGACGTGATTGGAGCAAAATACACCGGTACACCGCAGGCGCAAAAAAAACTATCCACTTTTGACAGACCACGATAAATCGTTCACTGGACTGATTTTGAAGATTTATGACTTAATCTTTGCTAAAACTCACAATTAGATTCAAGGATTTTTGTAAAACTTTTAGTCTTCTTTTTCTTGAGCTGTAATCGATTTTTTTTTTTAATTTTCAGTCTCAAACACACGAATGACTCGACATGAATGGACAAAGAGATAACTTTTTGTGTTGATTTGGGATTTAAAAATCGATTAGTTATAATCTGCAGCACGAGCCTTAGTTCAATGTGGGAAAATGGTGGGAAAATGTAGCAGTATATTCTTTTAATGAAAAAAATGATGTGGGATGCTAATTTATAAAAAATCTGTTACAAAATGGTCAAAATTCTATTTAGCACTGGCAAACAAGGGATTTGTAGAAGTACACTAAGGCAAAGTAGAAGTGTCCTCAAAAGTTTTCCTGGGGGCTTTGCCCCCAGACCGCCTCATTTTTGTACCTCTACTTAATTTGCACTAGCCATGCTGCTGGTTGCAACACAATTTTCTCTTAGCCACACCCTCGTTGTTCAGGCCACACCCACTAGGGTCCCCTTAGGTCCTCCATGGCCGGTGAAAAATGCTGAGCCAGTCCGCCACTGATTTACTGAAGGAAAGAAATCTATCTCCATTGTTTTGGATCATATTATTAAATCAAGGCAGTTCATAGCATGACTTTCCCCAAGGGCCCCTGGCATTTTGTTTTGGATCATAATATCAAATCAAGGCTGTTCATAGCATGACATTCTCAAAGAGACACTCCCATTTTGCTTTGGATCATATTATTAAGTCAAGGCTGTTCATGTCATGCCTTTCTCATAGGGACCCTCGCATTTTGCTTTGGATCATAATATTAAATCAAGGCTGTTCATAGCATGACTTTCTCGTAGAGACCCTTGCATTCTGTTTTAACATTACCAAATACATTTTGTTTTACTAACATTGCGTTAGTTCTGTCAATTTGATAGCAATAATTGAGTGTACTGTTATCCAAAAAAATAACATGATGTAGGCAATGCATTACTGGCTAATCATGGCGTGATTGAGGCCACTGAGCCCTTGGCCCTAGTGGGGACCTGCATGTTTGCTTTTGCATTTAACCTGCAGACTTGACCTGCTGGCCTGCAGAATGAAGTCACAGCTTAATTTAATGTATTTTTGTTCAAATGGCTCCAAAAGTACCTCAAAGCTCTCAAAGCAAGTATAAATTAACAGAATTATTCTATGGCAATCGAAAGTCACCAGAATTAGATAAACTTGGTTAATCACCAGATAAACTCGGTTTATCACCAGATAAACCCACTTGATCTCTAATAAACCCAGTTTATCTGCAGTGCAGATAAACCTACTTTATCTGGAATAGACCCACTTTATCCTATAAACCACTTTAAATACTATTTGCAAATGGTAACCAAAAGGTATAAGCATTCTCCAAACTTTCTGAGTAGAACAGACTTGACAATAACATTCATGATGTCTAATTATGGTCCACTGATATGGATGTTCCTTGTAAAACTGGAATACAACACAGAATAGATCGGTTACATTAGCCTGCGTTGAGAGTTCTGTGGCGATTTTACATTACATATTTCAAGAACTGGCATCGTATAATTATCTCTATTGTNTAGTAAACTATTTATTTTAATAAAGGAAATCCTTAGCATATTTTTATTTCATTTTCACTTGTTTTCCGTTTCATATTACTCGGAAGGTACTTCAGTAATGTCTAAACATTGGAAAGTCTTCAAAAACTTCGCTTTGAAATGTTTACGAAGACACAGAAAGTAAACACGAAGATTGTCAGGGAACTCGCAAGAAACTCGTAAAAAACTCCTGAGTGTTCATTATCTGATAATTTTAAGAAACTTTCAGTACTGGCTCAAATTTTTAGTTTCTTATAAAATAACAATACGTGTTCGTTGATTAGTGGGCTTTAGGCCTACATTTATATCTTTTTACAACATTTCGTATCGTATTACTCGATTACTCGGCAGGTAAAAATTTGAATGGCTCGATAAAAATTCGTTGTGAAATGTTCAGGAGGGCACAGGAAGTAGACACGAAGGAGTTATTGAACTTCTAAGAAGCTCGTAAGAAACTCTACTCAAAATCTAATAGTTTAAGGAACTTTAATACTGGCACAAATTCTTAGTTTCTTCTTTAAAGAATAGGTGTACGTGCTATCTTATTGCAATTTCCTCTCGTCTATCAAACGATTAATTTTAGGCCATAAGGAATAGAACCTTTAGGCCTATTACTGCTATTACAGGAAAGATTGAACATTGGCAACAGGCCATTTCGTTTCGATGTTTCGTCTTTGGTCACAGCCATTCAAGAACAGAATTTTCACCAGGTATTTGACCTGTTTTCAACAGAAAATACCTGAAAAAATAAAGATCCGCGTATCTCAAACTCGAAGGTCCGCGGAATAGGTTTTGACCTATGTGAAAACCAAAAACGAGGACTTTTTAATCCGCGGACCATAAGTCCGCGGTTGAGGTTTTGGCGTATTTGAAAACCTAAAACGCGGACGCGGACCATTGCTTTGGAGGTCCGCGAAGTCCGCGTGGTCCGCGAGGTCCGCGTTATAGACCTGGCCTTTCTCATAGGGACCCTCGCACTTTGCTTTGGATCATAATATTAAATCAAGGCTGTTCATAGCATGACTTTCTCAAAGAGACACTCGCATTTTATTTTGGATCATATTATTAAATGAAGGCTGTTCATAGCATGACTTTCTCGTAGAGACCCTTGCATTCTGTTTTAACATTACCAAATACATTTTGTTTTAATAACATTACGTTATTTCTGTCAATTTGATAGCAATAATTGAGTGTACTGTTATCCAAAAAAATAACCTGATGTAGGCAATGCATTACTGGCTAATCATGGCGTGATTGAGGCCACTGAGCCCTTGGCCCTAGTGGGGACCTGCATGTTTGCTTTTGCATTTAACCTGCAGACTTGACCTGCTGGCCTGCAGAATGAAGTCACAGCTTAATTTAATGTATTTTTGTTCAAATGGCTCCAAAAGTACCTCAAAGCTCTCAAAGCAAGTATAAATTAACAGAATTATTCTAATGCAATCGAAAGTCACCAGAATTAGATAAACTTGGTTAATCACCAGATAAACCCGGTTTATCACCAGAGATAAACCCACTTGATCTCTAATAAACCCAGTTTATCTGCAGTGCAGATAAACCTACTTTATCTGGAATAGACCCACTTTATCCTATAAACCACTTTAAATACTATTTGCAAATGGTAACCAAAAGGTATAAGCATTCTCCAAACTTTCTGAGTAGAACAGACTTGACAATAACATTCATGATGTCTAATTATGGTCCACTGATATGGATGTTCCTTGTAAAACTGGAATACAACACAGAATAGATCGGTTACATTAGCCTGCGTTGAGAGTTCTGTGGCGATTTTACATTACATATTTCAAGAACTGGCATCGTATAATTATCTCTATTGTGCATCAGGCAGTTTACTTTTGAAGAAATTTTGAGACATCATAAATGTTCCACAAATAGCAACTGATAAAAAAGTACCTGGAATGGAGCAAAATGTTCTCAAAATATTTGTTAATGAAATTTCAGTCAATTTATCAAGCATTATCTGAGATACAGTAGGTTTCTTTCAGATAAAGTGGGTTTGTCCCTGATAAAGTAGGCTCATCTCAGATAAACTGGGTTTATCTAGATGAAGTGTGTTAATTCTAGATAAAAAGGGTTTATCTGCAGATAAAATTGGGCTTATCCCAGATAAAGTAGGCTTATCTCAGATAAACTGGGTTTATCTGAGATAAAGTGGTTTATCCCTGATAAAGTGGGTTTATCTCTGCAGATAAACTTGGTTTATCACAGACACCTAAAGTTGGTTTATCTGGCGATAAACTGGGTTTATCTGGTGATAAACCGGGTTTTTCTAATTGTGGTNTAATTATCTCTATTGTGCATCAGGCAGTTTACTTTTGAAGAAATTTTGAGACATCATAAATGTTCCACAAATAGCAACTGATAAAAAAGTACCTGGAATGGAGCAAAATGTTCTCAAAATATTTGTTAATGAAATTTCAGTCAATTTATCAAGCATTATCTGAGATACAGTAGGTTTCTTTCAGATAAAGTGGGTTTGTCCCTGATAAAGTAGGCTCATCTCAGATAAACTGGGTTTATCTAGATGAAGTGTGTTAATTCTAGATAAAAAGGGTTTATCTGCAGATAAAATTGGGCTTATCCCAGATAAAGTAGGCTTATCTCAGATAAACTGGGTTTATCTGAGATAAAGTGGTTTATCCCTGATAAAGTGGGTTTATCTCTGCAGATAAACTTGGTTTATCACAGACACCTAAAGTTGGTTTATCTGGCGATAAACTGGGTTTATCTGGTGATAAACCGGGTTTTTCTAATTGTGGTGACTTTTGCGTGCCATATAATTCACAAGCATAACGACCAGGTCTAAAACGCGGACATCGCGGACGGCGCGGAGGACGGCGCGGACATTACCGCGCCATTTCAATGTCCGCGTTTTAGGTTTTCGTATAGGGGAAAACCTAAAACACGGACATAGCGGACATTCTCTAATCCTCCGAAATAAAGTGTTAAATAAGCATGTTTCCACAGTTTTTATTCACGGAGAGTGCATGAAAAATAGCAACGAGAAAACAAACAAGGAGCAGCCCCTGCAAAGTGCAAAGCTGTTTCTCACTGTAAATTAAGACATTCGATTCGATAAACTTAAACACTTGAGGAGTCCCTAATTCAAGATTCAAGATCCGGAATTCAAGATTCACACTAATTCAAGATCCGGAATTCAAGATCAAGGATCTTTGGGACAATGAGTGACGTTTCAAAGTGAAAAACTTGGTTTTATAAGTGTTTCAATTTGGAAAAACTTACCATTTTTTGCATTTGGCTCCCGTGGCTCTACTGAGTGGAGGGTCACACAAAATAGATGGCTCTTTCATTTTTCAATGAAATTACTAAGCTCTTAAAGATACATTGAAATATGTTGTCCACTATTTCGGATGTTTACAAATAGCGGACAGCGATAAGGTTTCCTGTAAGGCCTAGGCATGCTCCCCCTCAAGAATTCATGCCTAGGCCATAAAAGAAACCTTATCGCTGTCCGCTATTTGTAAACATCCGGAATAGTGGACAACATATTTCAATGTATCTTTAAGAGCTTAGTAATTTCATTGAAAAATGAAAGAGCCATCTATTTTGTGTGACCCTCCACTCAGTAGAGCCACGGGAGCCAAATGCAAAAAATGGTAAGTTTTTCCAAATTGAAACACTTATAAAACCAAGTTTTTCACTTTGAAACGTCACTCATTGTCCCAAAGATCCTTGATCTTGAATTCNTGTTATATGTAAATTATAGATGAAGCTGGGTTATATATACTGTTAATTATGAAGTTTGTTATATGTTAATTATAGAGTGAAGCTGGGTTATATATACTGTTAATTATGAAGTTTGTTATATGTTAATTATAGAGTGAAGCTGGGTTATATATACTGTTAATTATGAAGTTTGTTATATGTTAATTATAGAGTGAAGCTGGGTTATATATACTGTTAATTATGAAGTTTGTTATATGCTAATTATAGAGTGAAGCTGGGTGATATATACTGTTAATTATGAAGTTTGTTATATGTAAATTATAGAATGAAGCTTGGTTATAAATACTGTTAATTATGAAGTTTGTTATATGTTAATTATAGAATGAAGCTGGGTTATATATATACTGTTAATTATGAAGTTTGTTATATGTTAATTATAGAATGAAGCTTGGTTATATATATACTGTTAATTATGAAGTTTGTTATACGTTAATTATAGAATGAAGCTGGGTTATATATACTATTAATTATGAAGTTTGTTATATTTTAATTATAGAGTAAAGCTGGGTTATATATAATGTAAATTATGAAGTTTGTTATATGTTAATTATAGAGCAAAGCTGGGTTATGTATACTGTTAATTATGAAGTTTGTTATATGTTAATTATAGAGTGAAGCTGGGTTATATATATACTGTTAAATATGAAGTTTGTTATATGTTAATTATAGAATGAAGCTGGGTTATATATATATTGTTAATTATAAAGTTTGTTATATGTTAATTATAGAATGAAGTTGGGTTATATATACTGTTAATTATGAAGTTTGTTATATGTTAAATATATAGTGAAGCTGGGTTATATATATACTGTTAATTATGAAGTTTGTTATATGTTAATTATAGAGTGAAGCTAGGTTATATATACTGTTAATTATGAAGTTTGTTATATGTTAATTATAAAGTGAAGCAGGGTTATATATACTGTTAATTATGAAGTTTGTTATATGTTAATTATGGAGCAAAGCTGGGTTATATATACTGTTAATTATGAAGTTTGTTATATGTTAATTATATAGTGAAGCAGGGTTATACGGTAGTGCCTCCATGTATCACAGAATGAAATATTTGCAGTAAGGAAGGTATAGGTAATAAAATTTCATTCCAGAATGAAATTTCAATCCAGAATGAAGCCGAAGGGGATAGAGAATAACCTAATAGGAACTGGATACATTGTTCTCTTAATAATTGCCATCATTATTTATCCTAGGGTATTGTAAACAGCACTGTTATAGTTGATGGAAGGAAATAAAAGATATACATCGTGGAGTTGCTAGCGTTCTCAGGTTCTAGGGTTGACAGATCCAATTTCATTATTATCATTATGTGTAATAAAAAGAAAGGAAGGAAGGAAGGAAGGAAAGGAAAAGTGAAAGAAAGAACGGAGATTCAGGAAGGAAGGAAAAGAAAGAAGGAGATAAAAAGGTTAGAAATTGAGAAGTTGCTTGGGTTCTTGGGTTCTCGGGTTGACAGAACAAAATCATTATTATCATTATGTGTTGTATAAAAAGAAAGGAAGGAAGGAAAGAAGGAAAGAAAGAAAGAAAAAGAGTAAGTAAGTAAGTCTTAATTCATGTAAGGCCTGTACTATAAAGAATAATCATAATCACCTGACTATAATTGATGTTGATGCTGACTATAATTGGTTCTAGTGATTTTATCATTTGACATATGATCAAACAGGATCAAACATGCTGGAACTATATTTTCACCCCTTATTTTGAAAATCTAGGATTTTTTCGAGAAAAAAACTACCCTTTTTCCTAGTTTTTCTGTCCTAGATTTACTGAAAATTTTGCCCCCTTTCTCAGAGATTTTGTAGACGCTCGTGGTTACAATTGGACCCCTAGAGTTGACCCGCCGGGACCTTCGTGAACATTTTATAGCCAGTGATATGAAACCACGCCTCTATTTGTGCATTAAGTAATTCTAAGTAATACAGTTCAACAAAAAAGGGGAAGTAAAACTTCTGGTGAAATAAAAAAATAGAAAGCTTGCAACGAAATTAAAAGGTTTATTACGTAATGTATTTGCAGTAATCGAGTTTCTTGATTACTTTACCTGATTTAAGAGTTGAGTTTCTTATTAAGAGGTTCTTGTAACACAAGTACGTGTATCACAGTTTTCTTAAAGCGTCTCAACGAATCATTTGAATTGACCCATGTAAATCTGAGATAGTTTGACAATTTCATGAGCAACAGTTTCCAAGAATGCCTTCGAAAGGTCGCTACGACCTATTACAATCCAATGTTTTCGTCGTTCTGTTGACTATGGTGAAGGTATCTTTTACACCTGTGAAAATGACGTTGTTCGCTTGTTTTCCTCAGTAAAACTTCGTGACAGGTTGATAATGATCAACTTAGTTTTCTCTGGCCATTCGCAATGCTAGTGGTATACGTAAAAGAGTAGCAAAACATTTTTAACTGGTCGGCCCAAAAGTTTTACTGTCAACCCTGGGTTCTCATGTCCATTCCGTTGATTTTTGTTATTTTGTTGATTTTTTGGCCTAAGTTAAAATTCGCCATCAGATTTGCCCTGAGCGTAGCAGATTCAAGAACTTGAGGGAATGGCTAACACACTGTGTCCGTAGAGGGATAGTTGGTCTATCATATCATGAAAAGATATCAGAAATAGCTGTTACTGTTGCCGAGAAAACGTTGATGAAATCGAATGCTCGAATCTGGGTCTGAAAAGCACATTGCAAAAACGAAGGGATACCAACGTCGAATTGTACTGAGCTCTGTTGGGGCTCTGTTTTGACTGATTTATTGTAAACTGGCTCTGATTATCAGAAAACATTTTACTTAAAGTAGTTTACATATCAAATAAGAGATAGCATGATTTTCAGCCACCTATTACATTACTCTGTGTTGCGATAAAATTGAAACTTGTTCGTGGTTGGTATCCCTGCTGTCAGAATCAGATTCGAGTAAGCAGCAGGGTTACCAACGACCAAGAAGTTTTACTTATATTTCAATACAGATTTCTGTGAAAGGTTTTATCAGTTATAAATAATGCTGATATCATGTTTGGTATGTAAACTATTTGAGATAAATGTCTTCTTCTGGTAATCAGAACCAGTCTGCAAAAAATCAATCAAAACAGAGCTCAGTACGATTCGACGTTGGTATCCCTTCTTTTTTGCAATGTGCTTTTCAGACCCAGATTCGAGCATTCGAATTCATCAACGTTTTCTCGGCAACAGTAACAGCTATTTTTTATATCTTTTCATGATATGATAGAGCAACTATCCCTCTATGGACACAGTGTGTTAGCCATTCCCTCAAGTTCTTGAATCTTCTACGCTCAGGGCAAATCCTAAGGCAGGTAGCGAATTTCAGCTTAGGTCAAAAACCAACGAAATAACAAACATCAACAGAATGGACATGAGGACCAAGGGTGGATAGTAAAATTTACTGCGACCAGAGGAAAATGCAAAGAAGAAACATTCTCCCTTTTGGCATTCAAAAAAGAATGTAAGATGAATACTGACTGAAGTGTTACTGATATATTTTGCTAATATACACACTCTAGTAAAACAGTGATTTCTTAAAAAATACAGGTATTAAAGAGAAGAGCATGAGCGAGCGTAGAATGTTAAAGATTAATGCTTCAAAGGGTAAAGGAACATCAAGTTTGATATCCTTGTCCTTGATTACACGTATTTCTTACAAGAACTTCTTTATGAAAGAACATGCTGAGGAAATCAACTCTAAGCAGATGCTCTAAGATTACCAAAATATTAGCAAACTCGGGTACCTACTAGAAAATATATAAATTGTTACTTAAGAAACTTGTTTACTTCGTCTGAATTCTTTTATCATCTCATAAAATTGGCTGAGAAATGTTCACGAAGACACAGGAGATCCCCACAGATAACTTTCAGGACTCAGAGTGCGACAGTTTTAAGAAACTTTCAGCAATCGGCCATGTTCTTTGTTTCTTATAAAAATATGTGCTGCATGGTACTGGATTGGAAATAAAGAGCTGGCTGAAGGAAATTTAGTATCGAATGTTTCATTTGAATCCACCCAGTGGCGGGGTGGCTATAGTTTCATTGGGGGTGGCCAAGTCAATTTTGGCACCCCCTTCTTGTGTAATGTGTGTCTTTTAAATGTTACACAAGTTAGTGAGCTAGAAATGGTTAAGTACAGAACTTAAATCATTCATGTCCTAGCATTGAGAACGCTCATTTCTCATAAAAATCCCTAAAGTTTCATTCAACATTCCCCGTCTGCTATTTGTGATATGATCTGAATATGCGAAATATATTCAAGGTACTCGAAGGTTACACATTGCAACTCGAATGTNAACTTTCAGGACTCAGAGTGCGACAGTTTTAAGAAACTTTCAGCAATCGGCCATGTTCTTTGTTTCTTATAAAAATATGTGCTGCATGGTACTGGATTGGAAATAAAGAGCTGGCTGAAGGAAATTTAGTATCGAATGTTTCATTTGAATCCACCCAGTGGCGGGGTGGCTATAGTTTCATTGGGGGTGGCCAAGTCAATTTTGGCACCCCCTTCTTGTGTAATGTGTGTCTTTTAAATGTTACACAAGTTAGTGAGCTAGAAATGGTTAAGTACAGAACTTAAATCATTCATGTCCTAGCATTGAGAACGCTCATTTCTCATAAAAATCCCTAAAGTTTCATTCAACATTCCCCGTCTGCTATTTGTGATATGATCTGAATATGCGAAATATATTCAAGGTTCTCGAAGGTTACACATTGCAACTCGAATGTTGTCATGATGTCATTGTACAATTCGTCAACTTTCGTTCCTGTTGCTCTTTCACAGGAAAGTAAATGTTCTTAGGGACAGTGCAAAATTTATTATATAACATGGCCGGTGGAGAAAAAAAATTCTTGCAAAAAAATCTGCTTGCCCCGTATAAAATTACTGTAAAAAAACCAACTGCCCCGTCACCTTTTCCTTAAAAAATGTATCAGACCCGTATTCGTGAGCATTAGATGTTATATAGTACGACAGATGAATTTGCTAATGACCATTACAAAATCCATTTTTGTTCTTACAAGTCTATGTCAACAAAATACTGACTCTGAAGAAGACAAGATGTGACTATGATGGACCGTTCTTGCAGACAATTGACATGGACATTCTACATCATTTTATACACAACTCTTCAATTATTTCTCATCTTGCATGATTTGCAATTTTGTTCTCAAAATGAACAATTTTATGTTTCAAACTGCACCTTAAGCTTATAAAAAAGTTACAGCCCCGTACTTATTTGCCCAATAAAAAGTGTTGACCCCGTTTTGCATAAGCTCAAAAAAGTAGTTGCCCTGTTGCGTTTTGCACCGGCCATGTTATAAAATAAATTTTGCACTGTCCCTTAGCACTCTCCAGTTTCATTAACAACACTTAACACACCTGCCTAATTCAGTAGCGTAGCTAGGAGGCTATTTGTTAGGGTCAAAAATGAGGTTCCTGGGAAAATTTCTTTGGGCAACGCCATTTAGATTGCTGGAGATGTCCTTCTTTTAGAACAGGTAATCCAGAATTAAAGACCGAGAGGGCCAAATTTAACAATTTAGGAAGTTTTAATTCAAATGTTCATTTGCTCCTGAAAATTTCATAGTACAGAAACTCTCATTTCATTGCTAAGAGGAAAATATTCCTTTCACGCGTGGCAAATGGGTTGGAAAACTTTTCAACTTTTCCGAAGAAGGCAGTTGAGCCAATCGAGGGCATAAGAGGAATGATAGTCTGTACGTTATGGGTTAAAAAATTCTAATTTCAATTCGTTTCAAAAGTCTGAGCAAATTTCCAGAGACAGCAGGCAATTGTCTATGCAACTGAAGTGAAGGGTAGAGTTTGCTGATCATTTGGAACACGAAGAGAATGCGAGCGAAGCGAGCAGAAATTCTTTTTGAGAAGCGCACTGAGTTTAGCCGTATTTCTCAAAGAAAGTCCCGGCGATAAAAGAATAGAAGTTAAGGGAGGAATACCGCATAAATCGGGCCCAAGTCCGGTTCATAGATTCTTCTAATTCTGAAGACACAAGAAATTACAGAAATTTGGAGACAAGTAACACATATTGGCATTCCGTTGCCACACCCGAAATGTGTACATATAGAGGTGCGAGCGAAATGAGAAGAAATATCTTTGATGCAAATGGGTGCCTAAATCGGGTTTATTAATTCTAATAAAGCTGCATACTGGACATACAGATTTACAAGATAAAGGGAGTCAATCGGTACTCAGATGTTACACCAGGAATGTATACTGTATATGGTAGTGCGAGCGTAGCGAGCAGAAAAATTTTGGTAAATTGTGTCGTCAAGTAGTTAAAGAACTTTATAGGTTCTCTCCTGCTGCTTATTCCAATTCTCTTTTTCTCCGTGACATTTACAAAAAACCTATCGGTAAGTGTTGGACTAGAATATAGCTTTACCCACCCCCCTCAGCTTCTCGACCACTTTCGATGAATCATAAGACCCATGATTGGGGAGATGATTGGGGGCGGCCCTTCTTGCCCCCTGGCAACGCTACTGGCTTAATTGTTCCTTGTGGCTGACATCTAGTGTCGTATTTACTCTTACTGCCAAAGATCGGCAGGTTTCGAGTTTTTCACTACTTTTGACGTGATGTCACTTTTAACGTATGATGTCTATCACATTGTTTTGCGAGTTGTTACTTACAAATGTCAAGTTCGAGCCTCGACCGGGCTGAGAGCATTGTCTGTGTAATATCAATTTTGATGTCCCCATACAAACAAACAATTTTGGCGCCCCTTAACGTTACCAGCGCCTACAATCAGGGGGGCCAAGGCCCCCATGGCCCCACCTGCCACACCACCACTGAATCCACCAGGGCAGTTTCTTTGTACCCATTTAAAGTTGGTGTGTAATATATCGCAAGTATCGTGCTACAACGAAGATAGCTCAACCCAGCTCAGTCTTGCAAATCCAATAGATAATAACATAATGTGTCAAGAAAAGGAACACAAGGAAGTAAACGCAAACTTGTCCCAAGTAAAATAACAACAAATTAATCGCCTCACATCCTTGGGACATTACAATTTCCTTCTAGATGGAGGAATCGTCTCGACTAATTATTTGAACCGACCCATGTAAATCTTCAATATTTTCAGAATTTGATATACCACAGTTTCACGTGCACATTTGTCCGAAATGTTTATTCAACTTGGTATAATCTTAGTATAATCTGATGTTCTGTTGACTATGATGCAGGTATCTCTTGCAATCAGAGATGTACGAACCGGGGGCACTGGAGGCACGCCCCCCAGATTTAGAAATGAACAAAGAAGTGCCCTTTTTGCTTCAGGAAATGCCCTTTTAGCTTCTTGAAAAAAGTACCTTGAAGTGTCGTGCCCCTCCAAGTTTAAGATGCTTCCTACGGCCCTGCTTGAAATTACAGTACCTAAAATTGACATTGTTCGATTGTTTACCTCTGTGAAACCTCGTGACAGGTTAACGATGTCTATTCAGTTCTCTCTGGCCATTTGCAATGTTGCTGGTAGACGTAAAAGAGTCGCAAAAACTTTTACATGGTCGGCAATAAAATTAACCTTCAACCCTAGGTTTTCTTGTCCATTCCGTTGATTTTTGTTTTTTTGTCGACTTCTTGGCCTAAGCTGAAATTCGCTACCTGCCTTCGGATTTGCCTTGAACGTAGAAGGTTCAAGAACTTGAGGGAATGGCTAACACACTGTGTCCATAGAGGGATAGTTGCTCTATCATATCATGAAAAGATATCGGAAATAGTTGTTACTGTTGCCGAGAAAACGTTGATGAAATCGAATGCTCGAATCTGGGTCTGAAAAGCACATTGCAAAAAAGAAGGGATACCAACGTCGAATCGTACTGAGCTCTGTTTTGATTGACTTTTTGCAGACTGGTTCTGATTACCAGAAGAAGACATTTATCTCAAATAGTTTACATACCAAACATGAGATCAGCATTATTTATAACAGATAAAACCTTTTGCAGAAATTTGTATTGACATATAAGTAAAACTTCTTGGTCGTTGGTAACCCTGCTGCTTACTCGAATCTGATTCTGACCTTTGGACCCCCAGAATCAGATTCGAAAACAAACAACAACAACAACTAACTACATTATACAGCTTTACAAGCTCGTATAAAAAATTCTCAACATCTTTGCCGAGAAATCGTGCAGAGCGACTCACTGAGCGTTAGTTTCCTCATTGGAAACTCGAAAACCTTAATTCTATTCTTTTAGGGTCCAAAAACAGCAAAATTTAGATCCCAATCTGATTCTGGAACTAAATCTGATTCTGAATCTGATCCTGAATCTGATTCTGGGGCTGAATAGTATGCGGTTCCAGCATTATAATAATAATAATAATAATAATAATAATAATAATAATAATAATAATAATAATAATAATAATAATACGAATATTTATACAGGATAACCTATCAGCATAATGATAATACTGTTATCTTAAGGGTCCTGTCATAAAAGTAAAAGGAAAAAATAAATACAAACTTATGCTACATTACGTTTTTGACGTTATAGAAGGAAAGATGTATATATACAGTTTTCTTTATGAAAAATGTTCGTTTAAAAACGAAGTAAATACAATCCTGGACTCGATCTTTCTTGCATCGAGTGGTAGATCATTAAAAATCTTCCCACCAGCAACAGCGACACACTTAAGTCCAGTTTTCGTTTTCATTCGGTTCCATCAACGTTTTATCGGCAATAGTAACAGCTATTTTTGATATCTTTTCATGATATGATAGACCAACTATCCCTCTACGGACACAGTGTGTTAGCCATTCCCTCAAGTTCTTGAATCTTCTACGCTCAGGGCAAATCTGATGGCAGGTAGCGAATTTTAACTTAGGCCAAAAAATCAACGAAATAACAAAAATCAACGGAATGGACATGAGGACCCAGGGTTGACAGTAAAACTTTTGGGCCGACCAGTTAAAAATGTTTTGCTACTCTTTTAATTATACCACTAGCATTGCGAATGGCCAGAGAAAACTAAGTTGATCATTATCAACCTGTCACGAAGTTTTACTGAGGAAAACAGGCGAACAACGTCATTTTCACAGGTGTAAGAAGTTTTTTATGTGGTTGTTGTTGTCAATCCAATTCAACCAGGGAACCCGCAACTACACATAATAATAATAAGGCATTTAGTTCTGTCAACCAGAGCATCCGAGAACCGAGGCAACTTCACAATTTCTGTCTTTTTATTTCTTTCCTTTCTTCCTTTCTTTTTATAGTTCACATAATGATAATAATGATTTTGTTCTGTCAGACCAAGAACCCGAGAACCCAAGCCATTTCACAATTTCTATCTTTTTATTTCTTTCCTTTCTTCCTTTCTTTTTATAGTAGTATTTATATTATTATTATATTATTTATTATTTATTTATAGTATTTATAGTATTTTGTTAACCTCAGACAAGATGGCGTCAAGACGTGTTATTCGATACTCTGCTATTATTAATATGTTAAGTCTCTTAATCTTGTCACTAAGACAAACCAACATAATAGATGATGAGACATCAAAACATGTAAACAGACACGAGGAACTTGGATATGAGTTATGGTGTAGATACGTTCAATGCCAGCAGCTCACTTTTCATCTCGCTGATGTCTTCACTTCGAACTTAGGCCAATTACGGATGGGCCTAACTGGATAGAGATCTTTCTACAAGTCAAGGATAGCTTACTTCCAGTCATGCAATAGCTGTGCCACTTTTCAAGTGATTTCTGATGCAAGCATTCGAATCCTGCTATCGGGAGATATCCAATAAAATCCTGGACCTGTCCAATGCCCTTGTTCTGTCTACTCGCCGCTAGGGACAGCACCCCTCCCAAAGCAAAAATATCGGAATGAGGCAGAAAATCACCGACCTGAGGTTATTAAGAAACTGATTAGAACAAATCAGCAAATCACTCATATCATGAATCAAGCGATAACTATCGATGACGGATAGACATTGATTCGATTTCCTTTCAGTTGCTACAGGGATGTCAAAAATAATTCGGGGGTAATTGACCTCTCTTTCATTTCACTGCCTTCCTTATATTTTGTTGGCGGGAAAGTTTGTTCCGATATCATCAGAGTGACTCCAGAGTGCATCGCTGGTCTTGTTCAGATAGTTAACATTTTGCATCAGAGTCAGGAAATTTGTGCATCTGCTCAGCCTTATTATCTATAAATATGGATTCTGTCACAAAGCTAGAAAAAACATCACGCATTTTGCAAAAACGTAAAAGACCAGGAGTGGCATATGTGAATATCCCCAAGTCAGAGGTCAAAGGTGCTGGTTAAGGTAAGTTCACTTCATTAATCAATTTGTGCAAAGCATTTTTGGAATATACACAAATTTTGTTTGCATAAAATTTCATCTGATAAAATTATAAGATTATTGGTAATCTCTGAATAGCTAAATGAGCTTTTGCCAACACATTGTCCTGGGGTGTTTCAAATTCATTTTCATGAATCCCAATTCTCAACTGCTTTCAGATCTAATATCCTATATCCATGATATTTCTAACACCCGTTCTCAAATCTCAGCTTAACCCCTGCGCCTTTAGGTTGATAACTGATTGCTTTACAATAATTAACTATTTTGAATTTGCTGTTACTGTTTTTGTTGTGTAATCTTCGTAGATTTAGTTTTTGGTGTAGTATACCATGTACAACTTTATATCTATTGAAGAATTATAAAAAAATGCATCGGGAAGGGGCCTTCGTAGCGTTGTTACTCTACAGCCATACAGGTGAGATTCGCAATGACGTAAAATTTGTCGTGGAAAACTTCTTGATTGTTTTTATTCACGGATATTTTCAGCTGACATCTACTGTGAGATCACATGAGCAAACTCAGACCGGTCTGAGTTTCAGATCGGTTTGAAATTCGTTTCGGTCTACGGTCGAAGCCCTTGGAGTGCTCACACGACGAAGGCGAAATGAAACTCAGGTCGACCTGAAATTTGTTTCGGTCTCTCAGGTCGGTNAATAATCAGACTCTTCCATAAGAATGCTGGTCTAGAAGCACCAATAAAGCGGCAATCACGTGCACACAAGAAAGCAGAAAGCATGGTGAACACTGGGCGAAAGTTCTTCCAAAAAACCAAAAGGCACTTAGCGCTTTAGAGTGCATCAGTTTTCATAGTTTCTTCATATTTCTTTATGAATCTCAACCCTCCAATCCTTTTCTTGGACAATCTTGGGATCCGTGCTACAAGAATAACGAGGAACCAGCTCATTAACCTTGATTTGCCAACAGAGCGTTACGTAAGTGACATCACGTTCGTTAAGACGAAAAGCCCAGAATCGAAATCAAAGCAGCCACTTTCATTTACCCTCCAACTAGCGGATTGCAAATCAATCAGTCAGGTGCTTGGTGACAAAAAACAGGACTTTAACGCTGTTCAAGCTGGAGGGAAGCGGTACACAAAACACGATATCAACGAGATGCTAGCTGTTCATCAGCTGAGGAGTCGAAAAGCAGAGGCAATTGCAACGGCAAAGTGGTTAGATGATGCAGTTGTAGCGCCATCCCCTAATTGTGAAGTCCCTGAAAAGAAGTGGATCAATTTGTTTAAGGACTGGATATGGTCTAACAGCAACGACAAGATCCTCTTATTTGAATCGAAAACGTCAACAGCTGATCTGGAGTCGCTCTGCAGGTTTGAATGGCTTGAGCTTACCACCATACAATCATTCATCCCACTTGTCAACGCAGCAAGCAAAACACGAAAGGTTGCCTCTATGGATGTCCTTAAAGGTCTACATGACGAGGAGCTGCTTGCGGCTATCACTGAGGACTTACAAGGTGCCCAGGAAATAGCATTCATTTTGCACGTTGGACAAGGTCGCAACGGAAAGAGTTTCATTTCCAATTCTTCGGTATCCGGTAATCACTGGAGTATCTTGACTCTTGACATAACATCTGGCACTTTCAAATACTATGATTCACTGTGCTGGGCTGCGCCAGAAAATTTGAGACAACCGATGGAAAGAATCCTCTCCAATATAAACATGCTGTTCTCGGTTTCGATCAGTCTCCCCCATGAAATTACAAGTGCACATTTGGGTGGTGGTGGTGGTGCCCATCAATGCCGTCAAGGTTGTATGCTTAACTATCCCATTCAAGAATGTGGCAACATCTGTGGTGTAATTAGCGTAGTGATGGCCTCTATATTTGTATGCGCTCCACGTTATTGGCAAAGAGTAATAAACTGCACAAATTCCATGTCAATCAATCTTTGGTTACGACGTCCTTCATCACGATCTTCATATCTCCGGAAAGTTCTGATTTCGTGGCTAATGCAACGGCAGGTCAACATGGCAAATCTAGGAATAACGAATGAAATAAATCACCTGCAACTAGATAACCCAAACGTAATGACAAGGGATGCACAAATACAAGAACAAGCTAGCAGCAAAGAAGAGCTCATAAAACGTCGTCAGCTTGCACAAAAAGAGAGTATCGCCGAAAAAAACAATCGTCATTATATACCTGTGCCTGATACATCTGATGATGATGAATTCAGTGTTGATACATTGGCAGCCTTGTTAGTTGACAACAAAATCAAGATAAAAAAGGTAAAAACTACTCATCGGCCGCTAATTTATTGGACATTACTACAAAAAAGGAGCTAAATCTTGCAATTGCGTTTGTGACCTCCTAGATAGAAATAAGAACAGCAAAGCGACACGAAAGCACGATGATTATGTATTAGTAGATGTGAATATATCATGCGTGCAAGTTTTTCGCCTTCGATTAATTCATTTTCCATAAATTTCCACCTTCAATTAATTTCATACTGCTTCGCAATAAGTGTCAAGATCCAATACACAAACTGTTATCGTCCTTTTTCATAATTCAAGTCTAGTTAGAAAGCCTTAGCAAAAAGTTCTCATGCAGTCATCTGTCAACTCTTTTCCTTAGGAAGAAGACAACAAAAGCAACGGATTTACTCGTGGCACAGCAGCATATACGCCATGTAAAGAATCTAATATGGATGAAATCAATCAAAATCAGGTACTTCCTTATCATGTTCAGAAAAGTGAGAACTGAAAAATAAAATCAATTCCATAAAGAGTAAGATATGAGCTAAGTGTTACAAAGTGTCCATGAGAGACAAAACAACCCCCTCCTATGCATGCAGAGATTATACTCCAAAAGCAATAAATTGCTTACAGCATGGATAAATGGCATCGTATTTTATCGAATCAAAATTGAATGAAACTAGTTTCAAAAGGACGGTAGAAAGAGTGTCCGCATAAGTAGCAAGGCAGAAAATATGGAGGAAAACAATTTTCAATAGCTTTTGCAGAGGCGCGGAAGAGCAAAGAAAACATGTTATTGGTATGTGTAGATGTGAAGCATAGCATATATGACATTATTTTAGTAGCAGCCTGCAGAACAACTGCCAATGCAATGTAAGTTTGAGGCCAGGCCAGTCTTCGTTCCACAGTTTCGTGATTCCAGTTATTCAAAATGCCTAATCGATTATTAAAATTCTGAGCTCGCTTTCCTTCATAAAGCTAATTGTCTTTGCACCTTTGCATCTTGACGCAAAAAATTTTTAACCTTTGTTTTTTCTCGTAGCCAAAAATTCCAAAGTATAGCGCAGAAGGAAGCGACGAAGTTGACGACCTCGTAGCAATAGCAGATATCATTGATGACGCATTGTTAAACGCGTTCAAAGTGAAGCCTCGCAAGAAGAACAATGCAGCTATGTCGAAGACAAAGAAAAGTAGCACATCTGTTTCAATGCAAAAACAAACTAATAAACAAGTGAGTAGGTCCTGTTCGTTATCTTAGCATGAAGCTTGTTGATAACACAAAAGTTCCAAGGTTGCCTGATAAAAAGAAGCATACGGGACGTGTAAAAAGGTATTTGCGAAGTCGAAAACAAACAGAGAATAAACTACCCATTTTCGAAAATTCTCTTTTTACAGTCAAACTTACTTAACAGCCAAAAGCCTAACTTACGAACGGCGTACTATGCACAAGCATGTGATTTGACAGTGAAATTGTTTTGACAACATGCAGAGTGGTCTCTTTGCTGCGAACTGTCAACCAAGTTAAGAAGTTTTCGCTGACACCGCACAGGTTCATTAAAATTTAGTGCCAACATAATACAGCTTTCAACGTAATCTACATAGCTGATAACAAAGTTATTACAAATTACTGAGGTCTTTATTGTCTTCATCCTCTTTCCATAGGAGATCAATGAAAATGAAAATGAAAATTTTTACATAATGAGAGCCCCACAGAGAAAACACCATCAAAACGCAAAGACAGTAAAGCTTCAGATGAAAGGTTCCAATGCGATGACTGTGATAAAACGCTCAGCTCGAGGCACTGTCTTAACACACATCGAAAGCGAAAACATCCCAACACTGAACAAGAGAAAAATGAAAACAAAACAGTATCTTGTCCTGACTGCCAAGACTACAGGTAAGACAAGCATTAATGACAAGTTAGTGAAGATTCTGATAAAAGAAGGGGGTACTGGGTGAACAATTCATAGGGACTGACGCTCTCTTCGCAACAAAATGACTCACTAGAGGGTAGTCAGCTATCTTCAAAATGCTTTGCTACGTCCAAAATCACTAAACTGCAGCATTCACTTATATCCGATAAACAATCAAACAGTCGATTTGCAAAAAGTTGCATAAAATTGCTCTTATATCCTCTCTCGTGATAGTGAGCGGGAAAGGATAGGTAGAAATTGTCAGTCAGACCTAAACCAATGAAATAATTGGACGAACATGCTGCTTTTGAAACCAAAACAAAAATTTAGGCCAAGAAAGCTGTGAGAAACTTGCATTTGCAGCGATAATTTTGTAAACTGTCAGAATCTCGGTCAGTTGTAAGTTGCTCGTCGCTTCTTTGAAGTCAACCTTCCTTCTCGACTTTTGCCTATCCATCCGCTAAAGTTTATGAATGACTTGAACTGCCTTCAAGCTTTTTGAATTGATTTATTTCGATAAGTAAACGAGACAGTCTCAAAATCCCAGTGCGACTCGCTATGGTTCATTTACCCTTAGTCTGATTTTCGAGTGCGAATTGATAAAGTCACGTTACATGTCGTCTGTATGAATTAAAGTTACTTTACTTGTGAACAATGAACCAATTTCTGTAACATCAAACATGCAGCATTCAACAGTTAACTAATGACAAGGACCTTCCCATATTTATTTTTAAAATCTATTCAAAGCACCCCAAACGCGTTTTAAAAATAACTTTCAATACAAATGGCCTTATTGTTACATCGTTAATTGGCAAATCGAGGAAGAAGAAAAATTAAGCACTAACTTGAGAAAGCCCAACTGTCGCTTTATAAATGGAATAATTTCGACTTAACCAATAACCAGAATGTGGAGCATTCCCAGTGTTCTGTTAATTCAACACTCACAAAAATAACTACCGAATACCGCAAAGCTTTCAATTTATGTCTATCGTCATTCAATCAATGTTTCCATCCTAGGTGTAATACCATGAAAGATCTTATAGAGCACAACAATAGCTGTCACGCAAAAACAATGGAATTGACCAGCAAGAATTTTGATTCCAATGACGAATTCAAAATGTGGAAAGAGGAAACTGAGAAAAAAACGCGGTCCTGGTTTGTGAAGTTCAGAGGAACAAGACAGAGGAAAGACACCTTCATTGAGTGGTATCGTTGCAATCGAACAGGGACGCATGAACCAAGAGGAACTGGGAGAAGAGCCATGAAGCAGCAGGGAACTTCAAAATTGGCAGTAAATAGCTGTGGAGGCATGTTTGGACCATACAGGGCATGGGCAAAATCTTGGACATGTTCGTATACCCAATCAGCTTCGCCAGAAAATTGTTGGTCAGCTTTCAAAAGGAGTCTCCATAGAAGCTATCCTTGATGAAATCCGTTATCATTCAGAAGACGCAATTAGCCGCGGCCATCTCGTCGATAGGAAGGACATCATCAACGTCAAACACCAGTTCAACGTGGACTTAATGGAGAAGGACACTAGTGATACCAGAAGCGTATCCTATTGGGTCAACGAACTTGAGCAGGGCCAGTTTAATCCTGTACTTGTCTATAAGACGCAAGGCATAGAGAAATACTCGTTGCCTAAGAACGACTTTTTGCTTGGTATTCAAACACAATACCAGCTAGATAACCTGAAGAAACACGGAGGTAAAGTTATATGCATGGATTCTACACATAAGACAACACAATATGAGTTTCAGTTGATATCTGTTTTAGTTATTGATGATTTTGGTGAAGGAATTCCAGTTGCTTGGCTTATTTCTAACAGGGAAGATTAGCTTGTACTCAACCCCTTCTTAGAAGCCATCGCAGCACGAACTGGACCCTTACAGACCAAAGTGTTTATGTCTGATGACGCGTACAATTTTTACAACGGATGGATATTCAACTTTCCAAAGCCTGACAAGAAACTTATATGTGCTTGGCATGTCGACAAGAACTGGAGGAAAGGCTTGCGGCAAAACATAGCGACCCAAAACGAGATACCAGAATTGTACGCAGCATTGAAAACGATGCAAATAGAAACAAACGAGAGTGTGTTCAGGAAGCTAATGCAAGAGTTTTGCTCTTGGTGTGAGAATGGCTATCCACGATTTTACGAGTACTTCAAAGAGAATTATTTGCAGCGCGTAGATCAATGGGCGTCATGCTTTCGTGCAGGCACTGGAATTAATACAAACATGGTCACGGAAGNATATGACAATCACTATAGCCCTTTCTTTATAATGTAAATTGTTTTTAGTAGTAATTTGTTGTTTCATACAGCATGCTCGCTAACACTCAGACTCAAGAGCATATAGTATGATTTTTGGTACTTTAGTGTTGTAGATTAATATGAAGAAAGGTGGTAGACAAAATTTGTCACTATATGTCACACCTTGTGAATTTTTAAAACTATATGACAATCACTATAGCCCTTTCTTTATAATGTAAATTGTTTTTAGTAGTAATTTGTTGTTTCATACAGCATGCTCGCTAACACTCAGACTCAAGAGCATATAGTATGATTTTTGGTACTTTAGTGTTGTAGATTAATATGAAGAAAGGTGGTAGACAAAATTTGTCACTATATGTCACACCTTGTGAATTTTTAAAACTATATGACAATCACTATAGCCCTTTCTTTATAATGTAAATTGTTTTTAGTAGTAATTTGTTGTTTCATACAGCATGCTCGCTAACACTCAGACTCAAGAGCATATAGTATGATTTTTGGTACTTTAGTGTTGTAGATTAATATGAAGAAAGGTGGTAGACAAAATTTGTCACTATATGTCACACCTTGTGAATTTTTAAAACTATATGACAATCACTATAGCCCTTTCTTTATAATGTAAATTGTTTTTAGTAGTAATTTGTTGTTTCATACAGCATGCTCGCTAACACTCAGACTCAAGAGCATATAGTATGATTTTTGGTACTTTAGTGTTGTAGATTAATATGAAGAAAGGTGGTAGACAAAATTTGTCACTATATGTCACACCTTGTGAATTTTTAAAACTATATGACAATCACTATAGCCCTTTCTTTATAATGTAAATTGTTTTTAGTAGTAATTTGTTGTTTCATACAGCATGCTCGCTAACACTCAGACTCAAGAGCATATAGTATGATTTTTGGTACTTTAGTGTTGTAGATTAATATGAAGAAAGGTGGTAGACAAAATTTGTCACTATATGTCACACCTTGTGAATTTTTAAAACTATATGACAATCACTATAGCCCTTTCTTTATAATGTAAATTGTTTTTAGTAGTAATTTGTTGTTTCATACAGCATGCTCGCTAACACTCAGACTCAAGAGCATATAGTATGATTTTTGGTACTTTAGTGTTGTAGATTAATATGAAGAAAGGTGGTAGACAAAATTTGTCACTATATGTCACACCTTGTGAATTTTTAAAACTATATGACAATCACTATAGCCCTTTCTTTATAATGTAAATTGTTTTTAGTAGTAATTTGTTGTTTCATACAGCATGCTCGCTAACACTCAGACTCAAGAGCATATAGTATGATTTTTGGTACTTTAGTGTTGTAGATTAATATGAAGAAAGGTGGTAGACAAAATTTGTCACTATATGTCACACCTTGTGAATTTTTAAAACTATATGACAATCACTATAGCCCTTTCTTTATAATGTAAATTGTTTTTAGTAGTAATTTGTTGTTTCATACAGCATGCTCGCTAACACTCAGACTCAAGAGCATATAGTATGATTTTTGGTACTTTAGTGTTGTAGATTAATATGAAGAAAGGTGGTAGACAAAATTTGTCACTATATGTCACACCTTGTGAATTTTTAAAACTATATGACAATCACTATAGCCCTTTCTTTATAATGTAAATTGTTTTTAGTAGTAATTTGTTGTTTCATACAGCATGCTCGCTAACACTCAGACTCAAGAGCATATAGTATGATTTTTGGTACTTTAGTGTTGTAGATTAATATGAAGAAAGGTGGTAGACAAAATTTGTCACTATATGTCACACCTTGTGAATTTTTAAAACTATATGACAATCACTATAGCCCTTTCTTTATAATGTAAATTGTTTTTAGTAGTAATTTGTTGTTTCATACAGCATGCTCGCTAACACTCAGACTCAAGAGCATATAGTATGATTTTTGGTACTTTAGTGTTGTAGATTAATATGAAGAAAGGTGGTAGACAAAATTTGTCACTATATGTCACACCTTGTGAATTTTTAAAACTATATGACAATCACTATAGCCCTTTCTTTATAATGTAAATTGTTTTTAGTAGTAATTTGTTGTTTCATACAGCATGCTCGCTAACACTCAGACTCAAGAGCATATAGTATGATTTTTGGTACTTTAGTGTTGTAGATTAATATGAAGAAAGGTGGTAGACAAAATTTGTCACTATATGTCACACCTTGTGAATTTTTAAAACTATATGACAATCACTATAGCCCTTTCTTTATAATGTAAATTGTTTTTAGTAGTAATTTGTTGTTTCATACAGCATGCTCGCTAACACTCAGACTCAAGAGCATATAGTATGATTTTTGGTACTTTAGTGTTGTAGATTAATATGAAGAAAGGTGGTAGACAAAATTTGTCACTATATGTCACACCTTGTGAATTTTTAAAACTATATGACAATCACTATAGCCCTTTCTTTATAATGTAAATTGTTTTTAGTAGTAATTTGTTGTTTCATACAGCATGCTCGCTAACACTCGGACTCAAGAGCATATAGTATGATTTTTGGTACTTTAGTGTTGTAGATTAATATGAAGAAAGGTGGTAGACAAAATTTGTCACTATATGTCACACCTTGTGAATTTTTAAAACTATATGACAATCACTATAGCCCTTTCTTTATAATGTAAATTGTTTTTAGTAGTAATTTGTTGTTTCATACAGCATGCTCGCTAACACTCGGACTCAAGAGCATATAGTATGATTTTTGGTACTTTTGTGTTGTAAATTAATATGAAGAAAGGTGCTAGACAAAAATTTTCACTCTATGTCACACCTTATGAAAATATAAAATTTCAAAGTTTCTTAATTTCAAATTGATACGAGAGTAGAGTTTCCTACAGTACAAAGAGTTTCTCTAAAAAATTAGTTTATAGTTGCTAAGCTATCTGAAAATTTCTGGAAAATTATTTCCCTTTTCCTTATATGACAAAATATTTCAAGGACATTTTCAAGGAGATGGCTAGCTACTGTAAGCTGCTGGATGACAGTCAACTTTTCATTGCCAAAATTCTTCTCCTTGCTGAGTTATCCCCCAACCCCCATCCTCCCATCCCTTTATCACCTTAATAGTAGGCCTAAATTAGTAGTAATTTTGCTATAATATTTGTTTATAAGTCTACTTTAAATAAATTAATGATGATGATGATGATGAGATCCAGTACCAAGTAGTGCATAGAGAAGCAATGTGTGTATGTGGCCTAAAGCTAAGNTTCCCTTTTCCTTATAATATGACAAAATATTTCAATGACATTTTCAAGGAGTTTGCTAGCTACTGTAAGCTGCTGGATGACAGTCAACTTTTCATTGCCAAAACTCTTCTCCTTGCTGAGTTATCCCCCAACCCCCATCCTCCCATCCCTTTACACCTTTATAGTAGGCCTAAATTAGTAGAAAGTTTGCTATAATATTTCTTTATAAGCCTACTTTAAATAAATTAATGATGATGATGATGATGAATTCCAGTACCAAGTAGTGCATAGAGAAGCACTGTGTGTATGTGGCCTACTAGGCGTAAGCTAAGCCTAGGCAAATCAACAATTTCAAAGCTAAATAAATATACAACAGCACACCGGCCTATAATTGAAGTATTTGCTGCTCTGAATTAAAGAATGTCATTTCCGAACTTACCGAACGATTGATAACTTGCTGATTCACTCCACTCGCCATCGCACACTCTAGCAGTGTCGGTCTGTCCGCCATTGTTGCAATGCCGTGAAGTTTGAGGATGTGATTAATCATCGAGTGATTAATCAAGTAATCCTCTTCTTGGTGATCACTTGTCAATCCAGCTGGAGCCTCAGTCTGGCGATGATTATAGCCTCATTCCGATATTTTTGCTTTCGGAGGGGTGCTGTCCCTAGCGGCGAGTGACATTGGGCAAAACTGACTTTAACACAAAAGGCCCAGTATATAGAAGAAACTGCCGAAATTCTGTTGCTTTCCACCTATCAGACTCAAACAGAGACCTTGGTTGCCTTGCAAAGTTTGAGGGGCATCCTTCCCCTAAACTGAGTTAAATGATTTGAAATTTGATTAAGTTGTCCATGAGATAGTTTACATTCCTTTGGACCTGATCTCCAGAAATTAATAATCCTATTGACTACACCCAAGCAGACAAGGTGCATTCTTCCTTCCTCTTCAGACCAGGCAGTTAATCATATTGTAATCACTGCATCCACAGGTTTTTCACTGGTTTTCTTTGTGACACGAGCTTTCCATTCCTTCCCTTTGCCTTTCCGAAATACATCATATGATTTTATTTCTGTATTTCCTTTGAATCCTTGTGTGCAAAATGTTTTTGGTTCTACAAAAAGAACAAATCTTCATAAAGGATAAGGTCGAAACTTGATATTCGATTCCATAAACGTCATAGGTGCAAATAAGCAAGGGTAAGAATAGTATAAGAATTGAATAGGAATAGTATTATATTACGAGTAAATATCAATAATTGCTCCACAAGTAGGGGATGGGTTAGATCTGGGTAGGGGGATAACTTAAGTTTCCCGGTACAGGATTGGCCTGCACCCACGGGTACTTAAAGAAGGTAGCAAAGAACTGACAATACCATTTACAATATTGTACAGAAAATCTCTTAGTGACGGAGTAGTGCCAAAGGAATGGAAGGATGCACACGTAACTCCCATTTTCAAAAAGGGTAGTAGAGCTGCTAGTAACAATTATAGACCAGTCAGTTTAACATCTATTGCATGCAAAATTATGGAAAAGATTATCAGGAAAAAGACTATAGAGCACTTAAAGAGATTGATGTCTGAATCTCAACATGGCTTCATAGAAGGTCGATCATGTATGACACAATTGATAGAGTCTGTTGACGTGTGGACAAGACTTTTGGATGACGGAATACCAATTGATGTTGTATACTTGGACTTTGCTAAAGCTTTCGATTCAGTACCGCACAGGAGGCTACTGATTAAACTAGAGAGCTATGGTATTCAAGGAAATCTTTTGAAATGGATCGAGGACTTCCTTATAGGGAGAAGACAAAGAGTTGTTGTGAATGGTACACCCTCTAGTTGGGCACCTGTTAACAGTGGTATTCCTCAAGGTAGCGTCCTTGGACCACTTTTATTCATATGCTATGTTAATGATATGCCAGAAGTAGTAACTAGCATGATTAAAATGTTTGCTGATGACACAAAGATATTTGCAGAGTGCAAGAATGACGAGGACAGAGAGAAGTTACAGAAGGACCTAGAATCTTTGCAAGAGTGGTCAAGGACATGGCAGATACGATTTAATGCAGATAAATGCAAAGTTATGCATCTGGGTAGGAGGAATCCAAAACAGGAATATAGCATGTCAAGAGATGATCACCGTGTTAGACTTGAATCAACGGAATGTGAGAAAGATTTAGGAGTTTACATAGACAATGAACTGAATTTTCGATCACATATAGACAGAGTGTCCAAGAAAGCAAATGGTATTTTAGGTCTAATCAGGCGATCCTTTGATTATATAGACAAGGAAATGTTCAAAACTTTATTCACAAGCTTGGTTAGACCCCATTTAGAATATGGAAACATCGTATGGGCCCCTTACTACAAGAAAGATATAAAGGTAATCGAAAACGTTCAGAGAAGAGGAAGTAAGATGGTACCGGAACTGAAAGATCTTGGATATGAGGAGAGACTAAAGCGATTGGGTCTTCCAAGCTTAGTTTACCGAAGGTTCCGCGGTGACATGATTGAGACTTACAAATACATAAATGATTGTTATGATGTAAAATCTGTGTTGAAAATGGACACATATGGAAAAACCAGGGGGCATGAAGCAAAGATCTTTACAGAAAGATATAACACAAATGTTAGAAAGCGTGTCTTTAGTATCAGGGTTGCGCATGGCTGGAACCGTCTTCCAAGAGATGTAGTAAATGCCAAATCATTGAACTCGTTCAAAAAGAAACTGGATGATTACTGTGGAGACATCAAATACTTATGTGACCCAGTGTTTATTTAATTAGTGAAAAAGTTGAAACTCGTGATATAAATATAGATATCTTTTTAATAATGCAGTATAGTCACAGTATAACTTACTCAGGCATGTTAGCATGTTAGCATCAGCTACATTTTAACATCTTAGGATCCCTAAATAAGGCACATGCTTCCAACATTTCTTCCCCAACCATACCCTTTCTGCATGTCCCTTAAAGTACGTTATAATGAGACTATACTGTACAATTTCGAAAAAATAAAGAAAGTATAAAAATTTGAACTGTAAAAGGCTTTTAGCCTCGACAGAATATTGATATGATATGATATGATATGATATGAGGATTGTGCCATTCAGAGCATAAAAGTACTACCCATAAATCCGGAAAATTTCCTGAAAAGCATACCCATAAATCAAGAAAAAGTTGAAAATATGTGCCCTTTAATATAGTTTTACAAAAATCATACCCATAAATCCTGAAATCATTCACTATCGTTGAAAACTATACCCTTAAATCTGGATTCTATCGCAAAAAGGTACCCTAGAAAATAGCACAACCCCGTACCGTGGAGTACAAGAAGTACAAGCCCCCTCCGGGGGTTAGATATTTTATTGACGTACATATTTTATGTTAAGTTAAGTTGACATATAAAAGCAGTACAATAAAACTAGTGTTTTTCTTCGTGTTCATTTGACCGACGCATTACAAAAGCAAACGAATTCACGGATTTGTAGTTACAGTAGTTGTCTCGTTCCTAATATGATTACTGATAGTTGGCCAGCCAAGATTATGTAGCAAGGGAGTAGCAGAAGCATCATAAATGGGCTGTTTGTTGCTATCCTTGCTGAGCGTAAATTAGCAAAAAATTCCTTTCCTAATTTACTTTAAAGCTGGGGCTCTGGATGTGATAAGCGAGACTAAGGGGGCCCAAGGCCTGCATGATATCTCAATCTAGATGAATGAAAAGTATGTTTATTGTAATCGACTGTACAATAATTGACTAAGGAACTCGTATTTTTTAAAGTATGGAACATTGTCAAAATATGGTCATCGAGGTCCTTTTAAAAACGAGGAGAAAGTGGTTTGGTATACGTACGGTAGGGTAAGAACTTTTCCGAGAAATGTTGGAACGTGATTGCGAGAGTCGTTCTAAACCAAAGTAAAGGTTAGCGTCGTTACAAAATTTTCCTAGACAAACTATTACAGAATTGTCAAGGCTTTATGGCGAAAGACAACAATTGGATTGTGAGAAGGATCTAAACCAAAGTAAAGGATTTTTACGCAAACATTTTCCTGAAGGTGGTGATTTATAGAACACTCTACACAACTGGCAAAGTGTCCAATTTGGCACTTGCAAACATGGGATCGAGATAGGCTTTCTAAGCCAAAGTAAATTATATTTTCTCAAAAAGTTTCCTGGGATGCTAATCTATAAAAAATATTGTTCTAAAGTTTAAATTGGACATAGCGCTATTATATTTATATCTATATCATTTTGATGGTTACAGCTGGGGGGTCCTGAGCTGAAAGATTCCCAAGGGCCCCGACTGCCTCCGTTACACCACTGGTGCGACTCAATACAGGTGGAGATCAATTCCTCGCTACATTTCATGTAGCACATTTCTTAGAATATATGATAAGTCCAATAATATACCATAATCGACTTACTTGCAATTGTTGTAGAAACATAATTGGCAGCTGTCAATTTTCTTTGGTTTATTCCAGCTGGCACACATCTAGATGTACCTGGCAGCTGGAGATGCTGGCTAGTGCTACTGGCAGTTCCGTCTGTTTGGCTCTGGCTTTGACTGACAACTGTGAAGACAAAACGTTAAGGAACACTTTTTTCTCTTGGCATTTCAACAGAGAGGATAAGCAGGAAGGGAAAGCCCATGAATTAAATATGATAATTAGAGATTGTTGATTCTTTTAAAATTCAACAGAAATTTCTAAAAAAATCGATTTCATTGCCCAGGAGGGGGGTTCTCACAAAAATTCACTGACAGATATATGCCCCTCATAAGGGTAGATTTGGCAAATTCACTAAAACATTGCCTAATTTTGGTAAAAGCCCCTTAAAATAGTTCAAAACCCAAAATGTCTTGAAATTCTATTGTTCAACAGGGTATGATGTCACCCGGTTTTCACAAAGCTACCCGACTTCTAATTGGCTTTGTGCCCACTTTTACGATGAATTTTTGTGAAAAAGTACCCATTTTCAATATTTTCTTACAATTTTGGGCACAAGATTTCAAATCATATGGGCGGGCACATGCCCGTACCCTCAAAATTTTATGGTGCCCCCCCCCCCCGGATAAATCCCAGCATAAAACAGCGCTGACTGTGCACTATGCAAATCATAAATTAGGCCTAGGGCTAGGCAAGTTGGGCTAGTTTAGTGGCGAGATCGGAGATGGCTTTTGCAGAAATCCACCATACATAGAATAAGGAAGGTTTCTTACCTGTTCCACATAAACCGCAGTAATTTGCCGTTACAGGGCAGTCCGCTCCACATGTTGTGCAGAACATCTCTTGTATTTCTTTGCTATCTCTTCATGTCCACTAAAGCCATAGCAACGAAACTAAATCGTCCGTTTTAGTACGAAAATAATTTGTCTTGGAAATTTCTAATTTCTATTAGCCAACGTTTTATGTGTGCGACCTAACTGTTTCATTGTTAGTGAAGCAATGATTTAAAATTCATGGGACAACTTCTAATATGCGTGACAGGGTTTTTATTTGTGTTAGAGACCACTTTATTTGTGCGACGAGAAGTTTTAATTTTGTGTTGGAGATCTTTTTGTTTGTGTGAAGAGAAGTTTTGATTTGTGTGAGAGATCTTTTTATTTGTGTGAGAGGAAGCTTTAATTTTGTGTGAGAGATCTCTATATTTGTGCGACAAAGTTTTAATTTTGTGTTGGAGATCTTTTTATTTGTGTGACGAGAAGTTTTTGATTTGTGCGAAGGATCCTGTTATGTGTAGGATTTACTTAGTGTTTGTGTGAAGGAACTTAGTATTTGTGTGACTGGAATTCTTTTTGTAGCAAATTGTTTCTGATCTTCTATCCAACGCAAATAATAACTCACCAGAGAGCGGAAAGTCGGAAAATGTAAATTCCAATAACAAATCTACTGCATATCGAGACTTCTCTAAGATTTATCAAGCAGATGTACATCGCAGTTATTGTGAAAAAGATAACACATCTTCAGAAATAAGGGGAAGTTCACCTGAAAAAAACACAGAAGACAAGAAGCATCTTTCTTCCGTTCCTACCCGCTTTCCGTCTGTTGCTAAAAGCTCCCAGGAAACACCTTCTTTCAAAAGGTCAGAGCGAAAAAAGCAACACCTGAAGGATTTATCAAGACAGAGGAAGTATTTTGAAAGCAGAAACAATCACGCAAAAAACCCAAATAAGGACTGTGCTATTTGCAAGCAAGAAGATGACGTCGTTGGAAGTGATGAAATACAGTGGATTATGTGCGATATTTGTGGTTCCTGGTATCACTGTACTTGTCTGGGAATTGAAAATGAAGCACTTCCATACATTTATGATACACATAAGTCAAAGGATGTGAAGTTTAAATGCGGCGAATCTGCTTGCGAATCAACAAAATGTGAGCTGAGATTTAAAGGGGCAGTCAGACGCAAAACGCGGGTAACAGATTCTGCGTGGCACTATCCCATAAGTATAGGCCTAAATGCCAAAGCACGTTTACATTACCTTTCTCTTCGTTGTAATTCCGACGAAATTAATTGAACAGCTTATCCAGTATTGTTCGAGAAGGTTCCATTTACATTTAGGTTTTTCCAAGCATTATAAATCTGACCCGAAAACCATATTCTTCGGTGGGTTTTCTGCCACCTTCGAATTGTAGACCTTCTCTTCGCAGCTTCAATGTTGCTTCGACAAGATCGCCGTTTATCATTTTCAGGCATTTCCGATCAACAAAATACCTTAGTAAATACATGAAATTAAGGGGCCGATTATATGAGAGTTTTCAGCCCGGGCTGGAATTTCAGCCCTGTTAAACGGGCTGAAAACTCAGCCCTCCTCTGCAGTCATCTCTTTGTAAAATTGAGTTTGCGATTACATGAGACAGTTTCAGCCCGGGCTGAAAACTCAGCCCGGGCTGGAATTTCAGCCCTCCTTGAGCTAGGAGGGCTGGAATTTCCAGCCCGGGTAAACGGGCTGAGATTTCTCATGTAATCGCAATTTTTTCCAGCCCGGGCTGAGAATTTACTTTGCGCACGCGCATTTTGGGTACAGCTCGCGCAATAACAGAGCAACACGAAGTTTGTTAATGTTTTGGAGCAATATACGGATCTAGCTGGGCTGCAATTTCATAAAAACAGTCTCTAGTCATGCAGAAATTCTTCTTCCAATTGCTCTCAGTAGCACTCTGACTCTGACCCAACATATTCTGCCACCATTGGTCTGTTCTGCCTTTCTGAAACCATACTGATCTCCCTTTTCGTCATAGTTGACGAGCTAAGGACTTGTTTCCTTTTCTTTGCCGTGATTATAGATGAGATGCTAATACCTTGCTATTTCTAAGTTCAAACATCTTATATGTCATTATAAGCCCATACAGTTGAAAATTCAAAGCTAATAAGGAACTGAACTGGAGAACATAGAAGAATAGAAGGCCAACATCTTCCGCGCCATTTTGTGCGAAGCCA
>REGM01000545.1:8543-19948 GCA_004194415.1 Aurelia aurita | reverse complement strand
TTATGACAGCGAGCTGGTGATGAAATAAAGGAGCACATGCGGTTAATTAGAACTTGCAATCGTGGCATAGAGTCTTATCTCTATAAATCGTGAGTTACCAAGGGATGCAAAGTGAAGTTGAACACTTTGAACATTGACTTTCTATTGTTTGTTTTGTTTCTTTTACATTCATTGCATTTTAGTGATGCTGGTTCATCCAATGTCTTGAAGGTGGAAGATTCAAAAGAACGAACATATTATCGTACAGGACTTTCGTTGCTTACTATAAAGTTTGAAGAACAGAGCAGAGTTTTAAAGCCAAAGACAAACTTAAAAACAGAACTCACAAACAAATCGTTTTTGACTGAGACGTCATTTTCTTTACAGGGGGAGAGTGTAATGGTATAATTTGACCTCACTGAAATCAAGATGGACCTTAAAAAGACTAGCATTAGTCGCCGCTAGAATCAATACCATTAACAGTTGTTGCCTCTAATGACATGAGATAATTGAAATATGCATAGGTATTGCAAATATTGAAACCACTGATAGACTATGTCGAAATCTTGGTTGAAATACTAGAGTTTGTCAAATGTACTTTGTATTAGGATTAACTCCTAAAAGTTATACAAAACCACGTTGTTCATGTAAGCTTAGTCGGTTGAATTGAGTTGAGTTGAGTCGTATCACATTTGAAGCAGATATGTAGCCTTTTTCAAGTTATAGTTTAATCAATATGGAAAATCGTATCTTGCATTAATCTCTGGATTCGAATCTACGCATGATATAAGTTTAATCAAATGCGGAGAGTTAAAATGGTGGCCAGTGTGCACTAGAGACGCAAGATTTTTTTTTGCTGTTCATTTTTCATGGAGAGAGAGGAGAGACAAATTGCCGTTGTGCCGCATGCGGTGCCGAACACTACAAGAATGAAAGCGGTTCATTGACAGCAGCAAAGACCCTTGTACCAAAAGAGTTCTGAGGTTTGTTCGTTCTAATTGGGCTCAAACTTTGTGCTTTTGTGCCAGAGAATTTGCAGTTACAACTAACAGAAAACATTTTCAACGAATACACGATTAATAAATTTATTATGTTTTGATATTTGTTTGATTCATATTAAGTCAAAACATCATGGCCGTAGAAGCTCTTCAGTTGCAGTTTGAATCACTGATTTGTAAGCAAGAACTCGCACAACTTGTTGATGTTTGTACTTATTTGAAAATTGAAGATTCAGTAGAGGGAAAAAAAGCTTTGCAAGTTGTCAAAGTAATCCGAAATTTTGTTGAAAACATAGTAGCAACTCCCGGTGATGTTGATATCGAAGTATTTTTAGGTGATGCAGTCGCCTATTTAACAGGCGGTGTCCCCCCTTTAGAAAAATCGGAAGAGGAGAAGAAAGTGACTGATTTAGAAGACCAACTTCGTTTGCTTAAAGTTGAACAAGAATCCCAAGTAGAAGAGCTTCTCAAAGAACTAAAAGAAGCACAATCTAAAGTGCCAGAGGATTCTGTGTCAGTTTCTAATGGTGTTGATAATAGCGTCAAAGTAATTTCTTCTATTTCGGATTCAAAGCCAGTCCCATTCCTACGTAGAGAATTTAAAATCGCAGGACAGATCGGAGAACCAGGACAGGTTGATAGGCTAACGTATGTATCGTTAATTCATCAGCTTGATAATGGTTTGGAAAAGGGGTATCAGGAAAAGGAAATTGCTGATGCCATTATAAAAGCTATTTCGCCTCACAGCAGCTTGAGGAATTATATCCTCACTTTGCCGCACCGCTCGCTAGCAAAATTGCGTTCAATTTTGCGTGCTTTTTTCCAAGAGCAGACAGCGGCAGATCTTTTTCAACTGCTGGTAACCACTGTACAAGGCCAGAAGGAAACAGCCCAACAATTTTTGTTGAGAATGCTAGACGCTCGCAACAAGGTACTTTTCGCGGCCCACGAAGAAAGTGCTCAGGATGAATACAGTCTTCCGCTGGTCAGCAAGTCGTTTGTCAAAGCCCTGGAAACGGGGTTACGGGATGAAAACCTGGTTACAAATCTCCGACCTTTTTTCAGTCAGCCAAAAGTCACAGATGAGGAGCTTATGCGTCGTGTGAACGAACTGGCAACAAAACAAGCTGAACGTCGAGCAAAAGTCGGGTTTTCATCAGAGCGCACAAAAGCCGTAAGAGCGCAGGCCGCAAGCGCTGAAAATACAGAAGAACGGTCCAAAACCTCAAACCCGTCCAAACCCCACTAAAAGAAAATGCTACTGAATTAGCTGCTCAAATCGGTGAACTTAAATCTGAGGTCGCTGATTTGAAGTGTAATTTGGAAAGAAATCGCTTCGCCAACCAGCCAGCCCCAAGATTTCAAGGAAATGGCCGTGGGCGTGGAAGGGGACGTTTTGGCAGTCACAATAATTACAACCGCCCTATTGGGTGCCGCAATTGTAGAGCTGAGGGTTCTGGATCTACTTGTAACCATTGTTTTCAGTGCGGTAGTCCGGAACATTTTCGTGCACAGTGTCCCAACAGAAGTAACCAGGGAAACAGGGAGCGGTTATTTCAGGGGGGCGAGGATTAACCGCGGACGTTTCAAAGTCCCAACAATGTAATTATTGCAGCAAAGTGCAAACAAATGGTGTAGTATGGAATTGTAGTGGTTGTAACAGTGTAAAGGACTGCAATAAAGAATGTAAAAAAACCACTGGCATCAACACNAATTGTAGAGCTGAGGGTTCTGGATCTACTTGTAACCATTGTTTTCAGTGCGGTAGTCCGGAACATTTTCGTGCACAGTGTCCCAACAGAAGTAACCAGGGAAACAGGGAGCGGTTATTTCAGGGGGGCGAGGATTAACCGCGGACGTTTCAAAGTCCCAACAATGTAATTATTGCAGCAAAGTGCAAACAAATGGTGTAGTATGGAATTGTAGTGGTTGTAACAGTGTAAAGTACTGCAATAAAGAATGTAAAAAAACCACTGGCATCAACACAAGATTATCTGCAAATCGTTAAAAACACTTTCGGAGAATTTTGCGGAAAATTGAGAAGATGTAAAGTGGGACAGTATGCTAGCCATTTGACACCTAAACAGGCAACTAAAATCGTCAATCTTGTGGGAAAAAGATGTATCATAAACTGTCAATTTGATGAAACAGTGGTAGAGGCTTTGTGGGACACTGGTGCCCAAGTCTCTATCATTTCGGAACAATTTTTGAACAAAAACTTCCCACAAAAGCAAGTTAAAAACGTTTCCGAACTAATAAATTGCCTGTTGAATCTTAGTGCTGTTAATGGTACGCAGATACCGTACAAAGGTTGGGTTGAAATCGAGTTCAAACTTAAACATAATCAAGAAACTATAATCGTACCATTCCTTGTTACAAACGAAGTGATGGATTTAGCCCTCGTAGGATACAATGTTATTGAAGAATGCATAAAGTCAGGAATATCAGGACCTGAATTAGCGTGTGTTTTCTCTCGTGTGTCTCCTGCTGATGTATGTACTTTGCGTGAATTCATTTATAGTATCAGAGAAACTGATCTGTGCGGAGTTAAAACTAACAAAACTGACCAAGTGATTAAAAAAGGGCAGATTGTCAAGGTGACCTGTCGGCTGAATCACGGACCTATTGACTCTGAAATACCTGTTCTTTTCGAGCCAGATGATCTTTCGGAATTACCTACTGGAATCATTGTTTCGGAAGCGTTATTAACTTTAAAACCAGGTAAATCAAGTACTGTAAAAATCGTTGTCGAAAACGTGTTGCAGCATGACATTATTTTACCAAAACGTACTTTGCTAGGCCGTGTTCAATTAGTTCAGTCAATTACTCCATTGGATGTGAAATTTAAAGCACCATCAGAACCGAGCTCTACAGTTAACAGTGTTATAACCAATGTAAATAGTACCATATCTAAAGAACCAAATATTCCCGAACACATTCGACAGATTGATTTGAGTGGCCTAAATGAAGAACAAAAGCAATCAGTTTTACAACTTTTAAGCGAAGAGGAAGGTTCATTTGCCAAAAACGATGATGATATCGGACAGATTCCAGATTTAAATTTAGACATCAAACTAACTGACCAGACACCCGTCCAAAAAAACTACGTAGCTGTGCCAAGACCACTTTATCCGGAAGTGAAAGCTTACATAGAGGACCTATTGAATCGTAAATTCATTCGCCATTCTCCTTCGCCCTACAGTTCGCCTGTTGTCTGCGTTAGAAAGAAAGACCAATCGTTAAGACTTTGTGTAGATTTCCGGGCTTTGAACCAAAAAACGGTACCAGATCGTCTCCCAATACCGCGCATACAAGAAACTCTAGATAATTTAGGTGGAAATACATGGTTTTCGGTCCTTGATCAGGGAAAGGCCTATCATCAAGGTTATGTAGGAGAAAGTAGTCAGCCACTTACAGCATTCATAACGCCCTGGGGGCTTTACGAGTGGGTTCGTATACCATTTGGCCTCAGAAACGCCCCTGGCGCATTCCAACGTTTTATGGAAAATTGTCTTAGAGGTTTACGAGATGATGTTTGTGTCCCATACCTTGACGACGTTATCGTTTTCAGTAAAACATTTGAGGACCTACTTCAAAACCTTCGGAAAGTTTTACAACGACTACGTGAACATGGCGTCAAATTGAAGCCTCGTAAGTGTGAACTGTTTTGCAAAAAAGTGAATTTCCTAGGACGAATTGTGTCAGCTGATGGTTATAAACTAGACCCGGATAATATCAAAGCATTAGTACACTTTGTACATAAGCATAAGCATTAGCAAAACTCGACACCTAAAACGATAGGTGATGTTCGAAGATTGGTTGGACTCCTAGGTTACTATAGGAGATGCATCAAAAACTTTTCATCTGTCGCTAAGCCTATTTACGATCTGTTGTCAGTCAGCGATAAGCCAAAATCACAAGAGAAACAGTCCAGTAAGTATGCAAAGGGAAATTACCAACTGTCATCTAAAACACCAGTTTTTTGGATGGATGAGCTTCAAAAAATTGTAAAAACACTTATTGATCAGTTGATTTCACCACCAATAATGGCGTATCCAAATTTTGCTGATCCATTTGTCCTCCATACCTGACGCTTCGGAGTTAGGTCTAGGAGCTGTACTGTATCAAAGACAGCAAGGAAAGTTAAGAGTTATCGCGTACGGTTCCCGTACTCTCACACCAGCCGAGAAAAACTATCATTTACATTCGGGCAAGCTTGAGTTTCTCGCTCTTAAATGGTCCGTTTGTGAGCAGTTTCGAGATTACTTATACTATGCACCGTCATTTACCGTTTATACCGACAATAATCCGTTAACGTATGTCCTAACATCCGCCAAGTTGAATGCAACAGGTTTACGTTGGGTTAGTGAATTGGCAGATTTCAACTTTACACTAAAGTATCGTCCAGGAAAGGCTAATCAGGATGCTGATACCTTATCTAGAATGCCCGTAGACTTTGAAGCGTACATGGACACTTGTACCCAGGAAATGTCACCAGACACCAGGAAGGCTGTAACAGTGGCAGCAAAACTCATAGACCAGGGCAAAGTAAATATGTTGTCATCTCTTCCAGTAGACCCTAAAGTGTTCGCAATCGACCCTTTTCCACTACCGAAAAAGTCTACAATCAACTCAAAAGAATTGCTTCAGGCTCAATTGAATGATCAGACAATAAGCAGAGTTTTGAATTTTGTTAATAAGGGACAAAAACCGTCGGCCAAAGCCATTTTCCGTGAATCATTAGACGTCAGACGTTTACTTCGTGAGTGGGAAAAACTTCAAGTGACAGACAATGGTCTTCTTAAACGAAACTACGGTACTATTAAACAAATGGTTCTTCCTAAACCTTATCACCGTCTAGTTTTGAAAGAATTACATGAAGACATGGGTCATCTAGGTTCTGAAAGAGTACTGGATCTCATATAAGGCAACGATTTTTCTGGCCTCGCATGCAAGCAGATGTAGAACATTTTATCAAAAATGTCGTCCTAACGCTATGGCAAGAGCGCCACTTCAGCCTATTCTAACTACATCTCCGTTTGAAATGGTCTCAGTCGATTTCTTACACCTTGAGCGTAGCAAGGGTGGGTATGAATATATCCTTGTCATAATGGATCACTTCACCCGTTTTGCCCAAGCCTATCCTACCCGAAATAAATCAGCTAAAACTGCTGCCGACAAGTTGTACAATGACTTCATTTTGCGTTTCGGATTTCCGTTGAAGCTCTACCACGATCAGGGAGCTGAGTTTGAGAACCACCTGTTTGACCGCCTTCAACAACTCTGTGGCATAAGACACTCTCGAACAACTCCGTACCACCCCCAGGGTAATGGTCAAGTTGAAAGATTTAATCGAACTTTGCTATCGATGTTGAGAACGCTGCCAGAATCGTATAAGACTAGTTGGAGCGAACATTTAAACAAAGTTGTCAACGCCTATAACTGTACTCGCCATGATTCTACAGGATATTCTCCTTTCTTTTTATTGTTTGGTAGAAATCCTCGGTTGCCAATAGACATTATTTTCGACACAGGTCATCAAACAGGTGCTGGAAATTATACCGAATATGTCAAAAAGTGGAAGATAGCCATGGAAAGCGCTTATGACATCGCACGAAAACGCACGTCGACAGCAGGAGATCGAAACAAACGTCGCTACGACCTTAAGCTCCAATCGGTAGATTTGCAACCAAATGACCTTGTTCTCGTCTGAAATTTAAGGGAGCGAGGGGGTCCGGGTAAGTTAAGATCGTTTTGGGAGAATGAAATTCACGTCGTAATTCGTCGCAAAGATCCTTTATCTCCGGTTTACGAGATTCAACGTGAAAACAAAACTGGCCCAACTCGTGTTTTGCATAGAAATCTGCTACTCTGTTGCAACGACTTGCCAGCCGAGCCTGACGCAACTCCGCAAAGTACTCGTTCCGTCAAACGTCGAAACTTTAATCGCCACGATCGTTCGTCGCCGCGATATAAGAAACGTTCAGACATTGAGACATTAGCTTTGGATAACGATAGCAGCTCGGAACACGAAATCGTTTTCGTCAGAAACCCTCCGTCTAAGGTCGAAACAAAACTTCGTAATATTTCGGAACAAAATACATGTGAGCAAAATTATTTGGACGAAAGATAGGTAAATGAAGAAATTATAACCCCTTCAGAACCAGAGATTACAGTGACACCTGAACACGATAAGGTGCAACTCGAAACACAAACGGTGTTTGAGCCCCCATCAGCGGAAATTCCAGAAGTTGTACCACAAATCGTACAGGAAAATCGTCAACGTCCAAGTAGAGTTAGACAACCGCCGGATCGCTTAGCATATTACGCTCCAGGACAAACTTACTCGATCCATCATGTAAATAGAATAAATAGTATCCCATTTGTATCGAATCCGACTATTTCGGTGCCACATAACTTCATGCAAGCAGCACCAAGAGCATCTTTTATACGCCCTTTTTATACTTTATCGCCGATGCATTTCGTTACGT
Organism: Aurelia aurita; assembly: GCA_004194415.1. Lineage (NCBI taxonomy): Eukaryota > Metazoa > Cnidaria > Scyphozoa > Semaeostomeae > Ulmaridae > Aurelia > Aurelia aurita. The sequence goes on along the minus strand of REGM01000545.1, from coordinate 12,480 downwards.
CAACGTGTCGCCAGCCGATTCAGAACTTACTGCCGTCGAATATGCTTTGGAACAGACCAGTTTATTATCCGTAGCTTTTTAACTTTTTCATTTAACCTCATATCGTCTATAATCGCATTATCATCTTCGAATCACTTGAACAACTAAGTACATTCGTACTAATCTCAATAGCCACGCCTATTGAAGCAGCCGTTGCAAGAAATCGTTGTTGTTCTCGCGCCGATTATTGTTCTTGGTTATAGTGCACTGTAACCAATGAACCAGCCGTTTAAAACAGACAGTTCCTTTTCGTTGCTTCATGCCAAAGATGTACACTTCGTCAGGTTATGACAGCGAGCTGGTGATGAAATAAAGGAGCACATGCGGTTAATTAGAACTTGCAATCGTGGCATAGAGTCTTATCTCTATAAATCGTGAGTTACCAAGGGATGCAAAGTGAAGTTGAACACTTTGAACATTGACTTTCTATTGTTTGTTTTGTTTCTTTTACATTCATTGCATTTTAGTGATGCTGGTTCATCCGATGTCTTGAAGGTGGAAGATTCAAAAGAACGAACATATTATCGTACAGGACTTTCGTTGCTTACTATAAAGTTTGAAGAACAGAGCAGAGTTTTAAAGCCAAAGACAAACTTAAAAACAGAACTCGCAAACAAATCGTTTTTGACTGAGACGTCATTTTCTTTAGAGGGGGAGAGTGTAATGGTATAATTTGACCTCACTGAAAATCAAGATGGACCTTAAAAAGACTAGCATTAGTCGCCGCTAGAATCAATACCATTAACAGTTGTTGCCTCTAATGACATGAGATACCTGAAATATGCATAGGTATTGCAAATATTGAAACCACTGATAGACTATGTCGAAATCTTGGTTGAAATACTAGAGTTTGTCAAATGTACTTTGTATTAGGATTAACTCCTAAAAGTTATACAAAACCACGTTGTTCAAGTAAGCTTAGTCGGTTGAATTGAGTTGAGTTGAGTCGTATCACATTCGAAGCAGATATGTAGCCTTTTTCAAGTTATAGTTTAATCAATATGGAAAATCGTATCTTACATTAATCTCTGGATTCGAATCTACGCATGATATAAGTTTAATCAAATGCGGAGAGTTACACTACCATATATTTGATGGAGACAGCAAGGCTCGATTGCGCACCAATGGAGCACGAAACGTTGGGAAGCCTTAGTCATTGCAGGTTGCCAGGGCGGTACGGTCATCACCGCAATATGTTAGTAATACTTAACATGTATTACAGAGTGTCACGGTAAGTACTGATCAAGTACTGTATAGAATACCAATGAACTTCAATGAACAAAGAACAGTCAAGGCATATGAAGGAATTTGGCTCGAAATCTGATCAGTTTAGCGCGAGTTGGTGCAGAGGAGTGTCGATAAATGAAAGTCAGATTCTTCTTTTGAGAAAGATTCTATGAAGATGATGTGCTCAGTGAAATCAAAGATGAAAGTAAGAGGCCCTTTACATGAGACCCGATATGAAACTCATGCCGGCATGACTTTTCATGCCGGCACGAGTTTCATATCAGGTGCTGGTCTGACCTACTGTTGTGTTTACATGATGTCGGGGCGACATAAAACTCATGCCGGCATGAAAATTTCATGTCGCTTTTTCATGCCGGCATGAAAGTTCATGCCGGCATGAAAGTGTCATGTAAACAAATTTTTCTCAAATCGGGGCGAACTGAAAACCAAATCGCCCTCGTCGCGAAAAGAATTTGCCGGCATGACAGGAAAATTTGCCGATACCTTCTCAGACAAAGAGGAATACTTTCTCATTCAATATTTCAATTGAGTATTTTGTGTCTAGTGAGATCTATTGTCTCTATTTCCCGCCTCTTTTTCTTACGCAATGTCACGTGAAAAGTGTATGACGTGTTTTGAAAGTTTCATGTCGGGGTCTCATGTCTCATGTAAACAGGAGTGCATTTTGTCAAATTTTCATGCCGGCATGAGTTTCATGTCGCGTCTCATGTAAAGGGCCTCTAAGAGCAACTATTTATTTCTATTGACGAACATTCAGTTATGTTGCACTCCTCATTCAGATTTTCAGCGGACATTGATTGAATAGCCTGCTAAGTTTAGGCCTATCCAATTTAGGCCAGTAATAGTATAGTCTACATCGTACCATTCTTATTATTTTAAACATTTGACTCAGCGTCATCAATTACTTTCATTAAAAAGTTTCTGTAAACATGGGAAAGCATACCGATTTTGAATGTTATCACCAGGGGTTGGACGTCCCCACCCTTGCTTTCCTTAAGGAGGGGCTGGCACCACCCCCTGAATGAATGTGTTTTCACAACAAAGCCTAGTGCTAAAAGAAGCCGATTTATGGTAGTAAGGGTGTGTTTCTTCGTTTATCCCGAAAAGACATCAAGTTTGTACGTTAAGAAGGGGGGGAGAGGGGGTTCGGATCTTAGCGGACAAAATCTGTTAATGGGGACAAAAATATTTTGTCGATGACCCCTTAATTTTGAGTGATCTTGAACTTTTGATATTGGTCTGTGCTAACAGCAATTGACTGTAGTGCTCCTGAACCCTCCCCTCCCATGCAAGGCCATATAAAATGAATTGATAGATTCTCATCACTGCCGCCCGCATGGAAAATGCTACCTTTATCAATCTTTTCAATATTTTGTTTAAGAAATATAAAAGTATCGCTGCTCATCATTTGTAATATTTGTGATATTTTTATATTATTGTGTATAAATACAATGACATTATTGTATTACATTTATTTAAAATTTTTACTTGTTATGATAGACATCTGCATTGAACAAAAGAAAGAATTATCGCGGAACTATAGACAAAATGTCAATCCAAGCCTCTAAGCCAAATATATTCATTCAGGCAGCATGATGTCAAAAAGCGCTGAAACACGATATCTCGTTTTGGGTTAGGGGTTAGATTTTACGGGTTTCTATAGGAAATTTGCTAGAAATAACACACCTTGGCGATTACATATTCTCCAAAGCATACGGATGGACCAGCTTGCTGATTGTATTGTATGAACCGGATACTTTCAAAAACAGAGGAAACTTATTCCAAGAAAGCTGTGAGAAACTTGTATTTTTGTTGACATTTTGTAAACAGCTCCTACAAACTTCAGCAAATGTAAGTTGTCTGTTGTTTCTGTAAAATCAACCCATGGGACTTCCATAAACACCGGGAGTTTCCCGGGACTGGGTTTTATGTAGGCCAGGTCTATAACGCGGACCTCGCGGACCACGCGGGCTTCGTGGACCTCCAAAGCAATGGTCCGCGTCCGCGATTTAGGTTTTCAAATAGGCCAAAACCTAAACCGCGGACTTATGGTCCGCGGATTAAAAAGTCCGCGTTTTTGGTTTTCACATAGGTCAAAACCTATTCCGCGGACCTTCGAGTTTGAGTTACGCGGATCTTTATTTTTTCAGGTATTTTCTGTTGAAAACAGGTCAAATACCTGGTGAAAATTCTGTTCTTGAATGGCTGTGACCAAAGACGAAACATCGAAACGAAATGGCCTGTTGCCAATGTTCAATCTTTGCCGTAATAGCAGTAATAGGCCTAAAGGTTCTATTCCTTATGGCCTAAAATTAATCGTTTGATAGACGAGAGGAAATTGCAATAAGATAGCATGTACACCTATTCTTTAAAGAAGAAACTAAGAATTTGAGCCAGTATTAAAGTTTCTTAAACTATTAGATTTTGAGTAGAGTTTCTTACGAGCTTCTTAGAAGTTCAATAACTCCTTCGTGTCTACTTCCTGTGCCCTCCTGAACATTTCACAACGAATTTTTATCGAGCCATTCAAATTTTTACCTGCCGAGTAATCGAGTAATACGATACGAAATGTTGTAAAAAGATATAAATGTAGGCCTAAAGCCCACTAATCAACGAACACGTATTGTTATTTTATAAGAAACTAAAATTT
>REGM01000544.1:85667-95931 GCA_004194415.1 Aurelia aurita | reverse complement strand
GGAATTGTCTTTCAAACCCCCCAACAGGATACTGGCTGTGTCCTTGTTCATTTCCAAAACTTCCTCCATGGGGTGAATTCATTGAGAAAAATGAATTAGTAGTAGTAGGCTTACCAGCTGCTTGTTGAGAAGATTCATTCTGTTTCTTCTTTGAACATTTTTCAAGAAACATACCTACTTTTGCATCATATGAACGGCTTGTCGCGTACTCTCTTACCAATTCTGCCTTTAAATTTAATTTCTTCATAATTCCTTGAATATCCTTCGACACTGATTTAATATCCATCAGCATTGGCTCTACAATTAGCTTTAACTCCATTATTCTTGACTCGATTTCTTCATCAATAACGTCCATTTCCGAAATATCCTTTAACTCAATAATAAAATCTTTCATTGCAACCATCATCAATTCACGATCTTCAATAAGATTTTCTAACTGCTTCTTCAGTCGATCTTCTGGCCTATCAATACCAAAACTATCCATTTCTTGTGACGATTCATCGCCTCCTGCACCAGCGCCCATTTCATCGCCTTTATCTCCAGTAGATCCCATTGCTTTCAGTACTCCACTTCTCAAAATCATAACACGGACATCCAATGTCCCGTCGGAGGTGCCACTGTGTCGTAAAATATCCTAATCTGCAGATTCGAAGATATTTTCACAAAGAAAAAAGACTTGAAGTGCGAGTACAGCCATCTTGGATCAACAACAAAACTCGAATAACAAAAAAACGTGGTCTCTAACGAAAACGAGGCTATATCAAAATGGAGTCAGGGGGGCTAAGTCGATAATTCAGTACAGAACGACACAACATCATTTGCTATGGGTGTGTCTTGCCTCTTGACAAAATGCGTCACGTCAAGTTCACTAGGGCTTTGCGTTGTTGTAAAACTGATTGAATTCTTTGCTAAAATATCACAGACGTATTTTCTTGTAACACTTTCATCTGCGAGAGGAGGTGAGAGATATTCCACGCTCTTCATCGACTTGAAGTATAACTCAGCGCCACCAATTTCTGAATGCACAATTATCACAAGCCCTTGAGGTTTCAAAAACGTGATCGCCTTCAATACTATTTGTTCCACATTTTCCATGCTGTACAAACAATGAGACATTAGAACCAAGTCGAATTTCTTCTCTTCTTCGTAGTTCGCGGTGAAGTAATTTGTGTTGATACTAAATTTAGTGTTTTCCCATGCTACTAATCGTTGCTTTAGGATCGTGTGAAGTTCTTCGTTCGGTTCAACACCATGAAAATGCGATACATTCAGGCCCAGCTCCATGACAAGATCATTCTCAAGGCATCCATCACCCGGTCCTATGCTCATCAAATCAATGGGTTCACTCTTAAAACTTTCAACTACAGGCTTCATCATTTCTGTCATCAATCCATATTCAGTTGATGAGGCGAGTAGTGTTATGAAAGCTGCAGTATATTCGTCCTCCGTCAGGGAAAGAACGCTAGCTTTCTCCGAGTCCATTTCAGACAATTTAAATGAACTGAATTTAGACGATTGAATATTTGTTCAAGAATGCAGATGTACACAAAATAAAAAGACGATTTGAAGTTCTTTAATTCTTATATTCTCTTCAGTTATTCTCGACACGTTTCGACTCCGTGGTCATCGTCAGGAGAATGAGTTTTTACAAGCTTGCAAGCCTATTTATAGCCTTTTTAGTGGTCACGTGACGTTAATGAGGTCACGTAGCCTTAAAGAAGTCACGTGACGCCAAATGCGTCATATGAATCCTTGATTGAAGTTGAATATTACGTTTTATGTGTAGAAAATGATAGGCCACAGGGGAACAAAGTATTGCATAATTTTGTGAACTAAAAAAGTGGCCTATCCATGGGTTATTTTGGGGGGTTTTTTAGATCAATATTTGTCAGGATGGTTGAGTTTATTGTTCAGGCCCTTAGGGGAAAGAGTCTGCAGTCGTTTTATCCAGTTATCCTCGTGTGTTTCTAATAAATGTGTCATATTTTCGACGACTTGTGTTTCAATTTGATTTATATATATATATATATAAATATATACCAGGACATGAAATAACATGGAAACGTGGGGTGGTTGGCAGACTGTCATGTCATGTTTCCCATAAAAACACCTTGCCAGCATTTTTTTCAATTTCTGGGTCTAAAAGATGAGTGATTTTACTTGAAAAACATTAATCAATTCAAGACTCTAATCAAAGGCCCTTTGGGGGGACTCACAAGACTTTAGTACTCTGAAAAGAAAGTCATGGTTGATCTACCCAATGATCTAACATTTTTAGAAAGTGTCATTATACGAAAGTGTGTTAGCTCCCAAATACTACTTTTGCTTCACCACATAAGAAATCAGTGATGAAATGGATGGGGAAGCTATTTGCTAGCTAAGATCAAAGAACAACTCTATAAGTTCTTCCCATTAGGTGCCACAGCAAAATCAAACTCAGACAAAGAAATCTTTGTAAAATTCTACAATAGGCAAAGACCTTTTGTGACCAAAAAAATGTGTCATCTGCGGCATCTCAGACACAAAATGCCCTGCAAAAAGTTGACAGATGACATTTACCATTTAAAAATTGACAAAGAAAGAAATTGTCAGTCAATGGAAAATCTCCACAAGCTATGCTTTCTGTTATCCATGCCTGTGACATCTGTCTCAGAAATTAAAAAGAACAAGTATACGTAACCCAGTTTCTAGCTAAAATCAAAGCACATATTCAAAAGGAGCATTTAAACTCCGTCCTGTTTATTGCCTGAGCTGAGCCGGAAAATCTAACAGTTGTTTCTTTTGCACAGACATGTCGAACACACATATAGCATGATCTCGAACAATTACAGGTCTTAACACTTACGAAAAAATTGTTCTATTCTCTAATAAAATCATTCTTGCTTTTTAATTCAACTTTAACCACAAAATTTGAGCAATAAATAAAAAGAATGACTGAAAAGGGAAAGGGGCATGGAGATACAAATACTTCCGTTGGCAAAAAATCATTAGACGTTCTTCTGTAAACATTCCAAAGAAATTGTCAAACATGATTTATTGAATTTAATAGGAAACATATGATTGTAACTTTCATTCCAATTCTAAAACTTGCCATTTTTCCTTTCCATCTATCTAAAAGCATGATAGCCTAATAAATATCCAGAAGGGTATACAAAAGCAACGTACCTTCTATTATATTCATTGCAAAGGAAGCATCCGCTGTTGAACTTGCTATCGTTGATGCTAGAATGTGTAACATATCAATATTTAAATCTCAGTTGAGGTAGCATTGCTGACAATAGTTAATAAAATAAGCCTTCCCACTCTATACCTTGTCTACTACATGCAATTGAATACAATACGGCATCATATTGAAATTCATCAACCATTTCTAAACGTTTCTCTGCAGTCGAAGTGATACAAGTCATATCTAAAAGCCTGATAGCCTAATAAATATCAACTAGGGTATACGAAAGCAACATACCTTCGATTATATTCACTGGAAAGGCAGCATCCGCTGCTGAACTTGCTATCGTTGATGCTAGAATGTGTAACATATCATAAATCTCAGTTGAGGTAGCATTGCTGACAATAGTTAATAAAAAAAGCCTTCCCACTCTATACCTTGTCTAACTACATGCAATTGAGTGCAATACTGCATCATATTGAAATTCATCAACCATTTCTAAAAGGTTTTCTGCAGTCGAAGAAGTGACACAGGTCATGTGGAACACACATATAGCACGATCACTAAAACATTTACAAGTTTAACGAATCTCACAACGACATCTATGCTAACAATATGATGGTCGCATCTTAACATGAAGGTTTGCGTCTTAATTCCACTTTACAAAAAAACAACTGTAAGCATCCCATTAAAAGAATAACTAACCAGTAAAAGGTGCCTGCATATATCAGCCAAGTTGGAAAAACACAGGCCATTAGAAAGGCTGCTGCGCCCTTAATATCACATCAATAATATTTTGCAATATTTTATTCGATAGCAAAGGTATTCTATTATCTTCAGGATTTTTCTGGCTGAAATCGGTTTCTCCATTCAGATTTTACGTTGGAATTTATTGAGAAAATACCTTTGAGAAAAAGATCGTTGGGGAGATTTTTCCATTGGGCTGATTCAAGTTTCATAAACAACGTTTATAGACAGGGCTGGAGAAGAATTTCCACTAGAATGTCTGCCAGCAGGTCCTTCTCTTTCAGTGTTGTGATAAAGAATAAAAAATTTCTTGTTGCCACTGACGCATGGCAAACTATTCTGTGTGATAACAATCACGTACAAAAGAGAAAATAAGGACTTTTGAAAATAAGGTCTTTCTCTTTCGCGTTTTCTTGCAAAGCGTTGCTTTTTATATCAACTGATTGTTTCAAACATAGTCATAAGAGAAGGATTCTCTTATGACTATGTTTCAAAGACAGATGACAGACTAACGAACATAAAGGCGTACTATTTTGATAGGATCTGGATCTATTGAATTTGTCATTCTTGCTTATTATTATTTTTCTTGTGTACTTGATTGTTATTAGCCTATTGTCGTGTAGTGTCATAACTACATGGTCTTTTGTGATACTGCATAAATTATTTTTTAAAGGGAATCAACATAGTTAAAGGGGCTCCGTCTCCAAATTTTGATCGATTGGGTGATTTAGCAGTTTTTTGATAGGCAATATCACACAAACTCTTCACCTTTTTCTCAACAACGAAAGCGTTATTTTGAAGATAAATCTTTGTACTTCACAAATGAACAAACAAAATATTCATATCTTTTACCATTGCTCAGATATAAGTGGATTTTTAACTGTTACTTTTTGGCGGCTTGGGTGAAGCCACGAAACAAACTACAGAAGACGATCGACACGTGCCTAAAACAATGGTGTTTACAGATTTGTTTACACTTTGGCGACGGAGGCCCCTTTAAAAGCTGGCCCGGGGTCAAGTTAAAAATATAGTCTATTGTATTTGATACTGTTAGCACGTGCCGTTTCATTGTGTAGCTGAAGAAACAATGTGTGCGTGGGCGTTTTTGTGGCCTATTTATAGCGACCACTCAATATGTCTATTCCCTTTAACGAGCTGGCAAGCTTTCGCTCGTAGTTGCGCAGAGCCTTACCTCCTTTGGACAATGGGTATGCGCGCAGGCTACGCCACTGATGACTCAAAGCTGTTCCAAGCCAGAACTACAGGGTGTTTGGGAAAAAATGCAGCCGCACTATTATTGGCCTAATATTGAAAATGTTCAAGAAATAACAAGATTTGATTGCTGTGTTATGTACACTATCTGAAAGCATAGTGTAATCTTCTGCCTAATGCTATGCAGTTTGGATACATCAATGGAATTATTTATCAGTTAACTGACATTTTAGTAACCATGGTCTATTTTAGATGCAGGAAAGTGAAAGGACATTTGCATGGCAAAAACCCATCTTTGTGAGAGCTTTTTATGATTTTTGATAAAATGTTTCTTGTGAGAGTAAATTTGCATGTGTGCTTGCTAAGGGCATCACCTGAAGTGCTTCTAGGTTTAAAATGTTTTGATAAAATCTGTTCCTAACGTTTTATGGTAAAGAGAGTGTTGATTTTGCTGTTACAGCATGCACTATTTCAAATCGAGCATACCAACTAAAATATCAAGTAATTGATAAATAATTCCATTAATGTATCCAAACGGCATATCATCGGAAAGAAGATAGATTGCACTTTCAGACGGTATACATTACATGTTGTCAAATCTTAATAGTGCCAGTTTTGGGGGGAGGACAAGTTGTAGGGGGCCGTCCCTTAGTGAATATAAATTCTGTCGAAATGAAAACAGGCAATTTCAAGAGAGGAAGAGAAGAAAGGAACATATTTGATAAAGGAATATTATCATAATGAAGGAAACTAAACATGAAAAACAAGAGAGTGGATATGTGGCTAAGAACGTTTCTAGAAAAGGGAACTCCCATATAAGAAATTGTTTATACAATGACGACGAATTGACTATTATGACTATTCAGGCAGATGTCCTTCCCTCACAAGTGTTTCACGCATGTGGGGCGTGATAGCCTTGTGGCAATTTGCGCCATATCTCTCAGTATATTTCTCTTTTGAGCAAATTGTGCTGGTCCATGGCTGGAACGTGGGATGCTGTGGACTCTTCTTACAAAGTATTGTCACTGGCTGCCTTGTTCTCGCATACCGAACAGGGACCACGGTCCCAAAACCATCGTTTGCTAGTTCCGTTGCCGAAGCTTTAAATTCAGCGGGGGCAACGGACCTAAGTCTTTGTGGCCCACTTTGCCTAAAGGCTCTGTAAGTGAGGCACGGCCCTGGAAACAGGAGGCATGCTGCCTTCAGCTCTTGTAGCGTTGGCTGTGTCTTTTCTTCCTCCATTGTAGGTCGTATGATGGACTGAATGAACTATGAAAGAAATGAGGGTTCTTGATTTAGGGTCACAAGAGTAAAATGTGTAATCTGGGGGTTAGATGAGAAATTAATAAGACACAAATATAAGGGGGTTGTTCTTTCAACTGGACCCAAGGAACCAAGGACCCATGACCATACAATCATACAACCCCATACTAAAGAAGCCCAAAATGCGGACCCAACTGTTATTATGTGAATCAAAATATGTTTTTAGCATAATATTGTGGCTGTTAAATGATATCACTGCGGGCCACCACAAAATCTAGCGCATGCGTAGTATTGAAAGTTTGGAGTTTCATGATTTCAGGACTTTAGAGGATTGTTACATGAGGACATTTCCTGCACAATTTGCAATTGACCACAATGTTAAACATTTTGACGAACATTTTTCTTGCAAATAATTTCAATTAATTCTTCTTTATTTTTTTATGGAATTGTATGCCAATAATGTCTCCAATTTCTGTCTGTTTTCCATTTCGTAGAAATACTAATCCACAGCTCCCTGACTGTTGTTATATCTAGTTTAGATTTTGTTTCATCTCAAGAGATGTCACATAACATAATGCGTATTAAAAACATGTCAAAATAGTTCCAAGCGATAATAAATATCTACTAGGGTGTAGGAAAGCAACGTACCTTCTATTATATTCACTGGAAAGGCAGCATCCACTGTTGAACTTGCTATCGTTGATGCTAGAATGTGTAACATATCAATATTTAAATCTCAGTTGAGGTAGCATTGCTGACAATAGTTAATAAAATAAGCCTTCCCACTCTATACCTTGTCGAACTACATGCAATTGAGTGCAATACTGCATCATATTGAAATTCATCAACCATTTCTAAAAGGTTTTCTGCAGTCGAAGAAGTGACACAGGTCATGTGGAACACACATATAGCACAATCACTAAAACATTTACAAGTTTAACCCTATAGTGGTTGGGCTATCTGAACTACCCTATTTTGGTTGGGGGGGAGCAAAATAACCCCCCCCCTACCTAACTCTTGACTGATAATAGGTAGAACAACCAGATTTGGTCTGCTAATAGCATGTACTTTTAAAAAATATAAAAAGTAACCTAAAATTTGCCACAGATATTGCTCACTTCAGCATTTTCCTTTGTGTGGTCCAGAAAAGCGGCAAAATCAGCCAAATTCAGGAAATATCAGATAAAATCAAATTTAGAGCACAATTTCCATCCAAGCATAAAAATTATGATAGAATATATCAAATAACACTACTCTGTAAAAAAAAATTGCAAAATATTGCGATTTTGCTACTTTTTTCGCGAGAATTGAGATTTGAGAATTTGCGATTTTGACAGGGTCAGTCCCGGAAAATTGCCTCCCTCTCCCTCATTCGTCAAAATATTTCAATGAACCTTGATGAGTACTTGCACAATAGGTAGTTGCTAAAATTCAAAGAGTCTCGTTCTTGTAATTTCTAACCTTCCGGAGTTATCTCACAACGACATCTATGCTAACAATATGATGGCCGCATCTTAACATGAAGGTTTGCGTTTTAATAAGCCTTTTCACAGTTTCTAGCGCCATTATGGATTAGGTCTAAATCTTACCCATAATGGCGGATCAGAGCAATAACAAAAAGTTTCGAAACTTTGGGGGCTTTTCTAACACGTAACATTTACCTAAATTGAAGAAATAACTTCGCCAATTTATTCATTATTTATCGTTTTATACAAATGAGAACTCACCAGTTATGATTTGTGTTGTTTTCCTCTCGCTTTTTGTGCAAACTGCGGAGTGCCCAAAAATGGGCCTAATTTGACCGCTCACAGGAAAACTGAAATTTCTTTGTCTATGTGGCCGCCAAACGAAAAGTAAACACTTTTTCTGAGCCATTTTGAGTTGAACTCTGTTCCATCAACCAATCATTTGGCTGAGACTCACTTTCGAGGCGCTATTAATAGTCGAAAGTCATCCCCAGTGAGTACCTCCCCCAACGGCTGTTTGCGTCATTGGAGGACGTAGGACAAAAGAGGATGCCCTTCGGAAAGTGTCTAGGCAGAGTCTGATTGGTAGATAGGATGGTGAATGCTACCTAAAGGAATTTTTATTGGCTAAAAACGACTATCCCATCCTGTTAACGAAACTAATGTGCATGAGTCAAGGAGGATATTTAGAGATCATGCACTTTCATAAAACTGGGAAAGCAAGGGGAAAGGGAAAATTATCTTTCGTATTTCGTATTAGAACTGTTGTATGTGAAACGCACTTTTAAAAGTATGCCGAGACAACATTGTAGCATTGGGCCTTGTGACAAAAAGTCGTGGTTTGTTGACAAACTCGTTAAGAGAAGCCAGGTACAAGAACTGAAATTCCATCATTTTCAAAAAAACGAATAGCAGCGCAAACTCTGGGCAAGTCAAGTTTCGAAAGGTCGTAAGGACTTTAAGATTATGTCAGGATCTACTGTTTGTTCAAACCACTTTGTCAAAGGAAAACCTACATTCAATTTCCCCTATCCAACTTTATTTTTGACTCCAAGTGATGTAGCGCTGAAACAGTCTCAAAAAAAACGCCAATCGTCTAGCAAGCGAAGTAACAAACCCTTGAGAAAGGATGAAAGTGTTATTTCGAAGAAGAAGGCGACAGAGGTTGGGGCAGAAATCGTAGCTGAAGCTCCTGTGCCATCAACATCCACCCAAATTGAGGAGGAAAATTCAAAAGATGAGGTGTTCTACCCTAGTTTTTGTTTCGCCCGACTTACACGAGAAAGAGATATGCAATTTTACACAGGATTCGAAAGCACAGGAATTTTCAAACTAGTTTTTCATCATTTGAACCTGACAGCTATCCGAATGCAGTATTGGATTGGAAAGGATTCACAAGGATATCAAATATTAAATAAATCGTCATCAATGTTCAAGCATCCTTCGCAAATCCAATCTCCTTTTGGATTTTGTTTTATCTGCACACAGCGCCAATGAAACCACAAGGTGCAGCAAGAACACTCGATACTGTTTTCAGATTGTTCTTCAATTTTTTCGATTTCTTCTTCCTCCAGGCAAGGTTTTTCGCATTCTGGGCAGTAAAATATTTGCCTTAGCTATAGAAGGACCTGTGAGACAAATCTCTTAAAGAAAATTAAGGCATTTCGTTCTAACTCATTCCAGTGTCGCCTATTTAAATAGATTTTTTCAATAAAAGGTTCCCCTTTTGGTGCCCATACAACAAAATATCCATATTTAGCACCAAGAAGGGCGATCTGGGCTGTTACTTGGCTGTAATATTTGTGATTTTCTTTGAGGTGAAGATCACCGTTGTCATCTCTTACAAGATAGTCAACCTCGTGAGATCCTTCCTGGATAGTTGTGTCCCTTATTTTATATGCACATTTGTACTCAACTGGGACCGGCCCATCTTTGCAACAACTGCAAACAAAAACATTGTCGGGCGTGACCCTGATGAAAGGGAAAGTTTGGCTGACAACAAGACCCGAAGAAAGCAGCTTTCTGTTATTGTGTTTCTTTACCAAATCTTCACAAAATGATCTTCTTGCACCATCTTCGTGGTCCCTGCCATATTTAACCGCAGGAAGAGACCCAATGTATTTTTCTTCCAATCATTGGAGTCATCTTAGGCTTTTTGGACCTATCTGCTTGAGACTTTATCCTTGTGAATACGTCTCTGATCTTTGTGCCCGTTATGCATCCTATTCTTTGTCTTCGCCAGTGATTAGAGCCAGCCTGTTCCCTGGTGCTTCTTTCGATCTCCTCAAGCTGGCTTTTGTTGAATGCTAGGTTTTCCGTCAAAAGTCCAATTAACTCCTGCTCACTGGCATCGGGATTTTCTTTCACTACCTTTTCTGCCATATCTTTTTTTTTTTTTTTTTTTTTTTTT
>REGM01000544.1:0-85643 GCA_004194415.1 Aurelia aurita | reverse complement strand
TTAACCCCTGAAGCTCATGTGATATAAGGCGCACCCAAGTAAAAAAGATACTTGTGACAAGAGAAGCAGCGATTTTAAATCGGAAGGCCAAATCTTCTACCAGGGCCCCTGTCCTCAGTCTCACCATAACTAGAAAAAGTTCTTGTTCTAATGTTAATTTTCTCGCTGGTCCTCGTCGCTTTCTGCTTAGGCCTGACACCATGATATGCTCCTCTAAATCCTGGTTGCCTTCATCATATGCAGATGGCCTGGTACCCTTATCTCCCTTCCAATACTGCATTCGGATAGCTGTCGGGTTCAAATGATGAAAAACTAGTTTGAAAATTCCTGTGCTTTCGAATCCCGTGTAAAATTGCACGTCTCTTTCCCGTGTAAGTTGGGCGAAACAAAAACTAGGGTAGAACACCTCATCTTTTGAATTTTCCTCCTCAATTTGGGTGGATGTTGATGGCACAGGAGCTTCAACTACGATTTCTGCCCCAACCTCTGTCGCCTTCTTCTTCGAAATAACACTTTCATCCTTTCTCAAGGGTTCGCTACTTCGCTTGCTAGACGATTGGCGTTTTTTTGGAGACTGTTTCAGCGCTACATCACTTGGAGTCAAAAATAAAGTTGGATAGGGGAAATCGAATGTAGGTTTTCCTTTGACAAAATGGTTTGAACAAACAGTAGATCCTGACATAATCTTAAAGTCCTTACGACCTTTCGAAACTTGACTTGCCCAGAGTTTGCGCTGCTCTTCGTTCTTTGGAAAATGATGGAATTTCAGTTCTTGTACCTGGCTTCTCTTAACGAGTTTGTCAACAAACCACGACTTGTTGTCACAAGGCCCAACGCTACAATGTTGTCTCGGCATACTTTTAAAAGTGCGTTTCACATACAACAGTTCTAATACGAAATACGAAAGATAATTTTCCCTTTCCCCTTGCTTTCCCAGTTTTATGGAAGTGCATGATCTCTAAATATCCTCCTTGACTCATGCAACATTAGTTTCGTTAACAGGATGGGATAGTCGTTTTTAGCCAATAAAAATTCCTTTAGGTAGCATTCACCATCCTATCTACCAATCAGACTCTGCCTAGACACTTTCCGAAGGGCATCCTCTTTCGTCCTACGTCCTCCAATGACGCAAACAGCCGTTGGGGGAGGTACTCACTGGGGATGACTTTCGACTATTAATAGCGCCTCGAAAGTGAGTCTAAGCCAAATGATTGGTTGATGGAAGAGAGTTCAACTCAAAATGGCTCAGAAAAAGCGTTTACTTTTCGTTTGGCGGCCACATAGACAAAGAAATTTCAGTTTTCCTGCGAGCGGTCAAATTAGGCCCATTTTGGGCACTCCGCAGTTTGCACAAAAGCGAGAGGAAAACAACACAAATCATAACTGGTGAGTTCTCATTCCTATAAAACGATAAATAATGAATAAATTTGCTAAGTTATTTCTTCAATTTAGGTAAATGTTACGTGTTAGAAAAGCCCCCAAAGTTTCGAAACTTTTTGTTATTGCTCTGATCCGCCATTATGGGTAAGATTTAGACCTAATCCATAATGGCGCTAGAAACCGTGAAAAGGCTTATTCCACTTTACAAAAAACAACTGTAAGCATCCAATTAAAAGAATAACTAACCAGTAAAAGGTGCCTGCATATATCAGCCAAGTCGGAAAAACACAGGCCATTAGAAAAGCTGCTGCGCCCTTAATATCACATCAATAATATTTTGCAATATTTTATTCGATAGCAAAGGTATTCTATTATATTCAGGATTTTTCTGGCTGAAATCGGTTTCTCCATTCAGATTTTACATTGGAATTTATTGAGAAAATACCTTTGAGAAAAATCGAAAAGGATTCCAAATTACGACCCAATTCCAATTAGATTTCTACCTTACAGCAGTCACTTGAACAAGTATTAGCACGTTTTGTTCTCTTGGGAGAATGAACAAGTCTTCCCCATCAATATGAGAAAACGTATTCAGGGGGATTCCATCCTGCCAACAAGACAAAATATATGCTCCTGCATGTATGCGTTATTGGTCAGCATAAGCAGCTTCAACGACTTTTGATACAGCAAGGCCCTGCATTTCACTTTTCACACCTTGGCCTGAGAGTTTCTTTCCTAGAAATCAAGAAATTTCTTGTTTTAGGTGGTTGAATGTTGAATGGTTGAACTGGCAAGGTGTGCAAAGTACTTTCTGGTGTAAAATTTCAAGTTGTTAATTTGTTCTGTTTTGGTAAGACTTTTTCTATATGTTCAGGTTTTGTTGGAGTTCATTGATAACAGCAGCTTGATTTGTTTATTGTAATTCACATTCAATAGATATTTTATACAACTAATACTTACTGTACAGGCCATGCACACATTAACACTGTTTTCTTGCCTAAATATTCTTACGACTTCTTAAGAATTCTTGAGAATAATTTTAATTTGTTGACAATTCTTGTTAAAACTGTTTAAAAAAAGGCTTTTATACCACTTAAGGATTCTGGCCAGCATGTGAAGAATTTTTTGATTGTATTGTCATTTTAATGTTCACAAGGCCTGTACTATGGAGGAATATCCCATGTCAGGTGAAAAACAAATAATTGTATATACAGGACAACAACTTACAGCAAAAAACCACATTCTTACAGCAAAAAACTGCATCCACATTCTTTAGTTTTTCATTGTAAAATTGACTACAGAGTCTTTTAGACATTTAATTAAATCCATTATAGATCGAGCTCCCAGTCTCATACTTCATATAATGACAGCATTTATAAAACCTTGTTTTCAATTTTCAAACTATGACATAATTCTTGTTTCAGGTGGTTGAAATGGTTTGCATAGTCATCTGATCTGAATAGTCAAGTTACCTATTTTTCCATTTTTGGTAAGATTTTATCTATATTTTGCGGTTTTACAGTTTATTGATTGGAGCAGAATATTTTGGTTTGTTTATTGTATTACACATTCATTAGCTAAGTGGAAGTTTATACACAACAAATACACACAGGAAAGCCTAGGGTAGATGAAAAACAAATACTACAGACCACATTAAAAGAGTATATCTCCATGTCCATATTCAGCCAAGGGGAGTATTGAAGCTCCCTGCAGGCTAAATATTCTTTGGTTTAAAAAACAAAATTGAATAACCCTATTCAATAACCCTATAACCATCCTCGTCATTAACTTGTCTGAATATAAAGAAAGATTAATTTCAGAACGCTAAGAAACTTTAAATCAATGAGAATTTCATATGTTGCATAGTATAGAGTATGTATGCACACTTCTAAATTAATTTGTTTCCATTTATAGAACTGTGTAAAGAAGAGGTAAGATTTACACCAGGTAAGTCAGTAGATGGAAAAGTGAGCACCCTAACACAGTTTGACCTAGGTTAGGGGTCAAGTAGCCTGGTAACGAGCGCGGTTTGACCTAGGGGTCGTTCTACCTAGGGGTTGAGTAGCATGGTAACGAGCGCGGTTTGACCTAGGGGTTGAGTAGTTTGGTAACGAGCGAGCGAGGTGGATGAGTTGTACGTTGCATTGCAAGAATATCACTAAGCATCCTACCACCCTCCGGCTAGGATGCCCACGTCAGTGTGGTGCGTACATGTCCATGGACGGAGGGTAGTACTTTACTTTCAGTGGGCGAATTATTCAGTGCAATGCAACGGTGGTAGGTGGGAGAGGCGTAGGCTACATCACAAGAATATCACTAAGCATCCTACCACCCTCCGGCTAGGATGCCCACATCAGTGTGGTGCGTACATGTCGATGGACGGAAGGTGGTACTTCACTTTCGGTGGGTGGGTTATTCGATGCGATGTAGCGGTGGTGTGTTATTACCAAACTACTCGGAAGGCGGGAGAGGCGCAATATAAGACGAAATATTTCAACAATTCTCAATATGAATAATGAAATGTTTTCTTTAGTAACTTGCATATATTCTACATTGTTTATTTAGGTTTCTTTCTTGCTCTAACATTAAGCAAAGGAGGTTTACCCATCTTTTCAGATTAAACATGAAGTCGTCGCATTTTGGATATCTCTCTTCCAAAAAGCATGTCGCATGGCATCATAATCTGCCTTGCAAAATGTGTTTCCTCCATTCGTTTTTCCCCCACAAACAAATCTTGGCGTGTATGCATCGTCCAGGACACTGATGAGGGCTGGAAGTCCAGTCAGTCCACGAACAAGATGCTGCTTTGGAACATGAATCTGCAGGGACAATTGCCAATTCTTTGCAGTGAGAATTGTTGTTTATTGTTTCAGATAATTTTTTTGTTGATGTCTCGTCAAATTGCTCGAATTTCCAAGATACATACAGATTTTTCAACAATTCTTTTGTAATTCCATATTTTTAATATTTTTAATAAAATTTATAAAATTTATAATAATATTTATAACATTTAAAATTTATTTTTAATAAAATTATTTTTAATAAAAATAATATAATGTCTAAAATGTCTAAAAAGTGTTCTTCATCACTCCAACGCTTCAATGTAAAAAAACTAGGGTGTTTGATCCGACATCTGCCTTGTTGGTCTTTTCTCCATCCATTTCTCCAATTATTCTTTGGTTGGGGGCGAATGTTTTTTTGTTTCTAATATCTTTGTTGATGTACAAATCGTATTCTTGTGTCGCTTCTTGATGATATTTTGTAACTTTTGAACACTGTTGCTCCATCCATTACATCTTCTGAATGATATTTCTCCACATCGAAATATGTGGGGTCTTTAAATAATTCATCGATGCATTTCATTAACGCTTCTGTTCTTCTTAAATATGTTGCACGATCCATATCTTCTTAAATCGTTCGTTCTTTCGCTCGTTCATTTGTTCGTTCTCTTGGTTTGCAATTGAAGAAATAGGGTTGTTTTAAGGTTGTAGAGAAATTTATAGGAAATTTTTCAAAATAACAAAATAAGACGCTTAGCGTATAATTATTGCACCACTAACTATCGAGTTGTTGTTCTTTTTACCCCCGAGTATGACATAAAAGCCCTGCGCTGTCCGAAAATAACATATCAGAGAGATTTAAAAATATGTGGCTAAGAACGTTTCTACAAAAGGGAACTCCCATATAAGAAATTGTTTATTGTTGTTTATTTAACAGGTATTTTCCCTGATAAGCTCAAAATAGCCAAGGTGATCCCCGTATTTAAGAAAGGTCTCACTACCAAAAAATCGAATTATAGACCAATTTCCTTGCTTTCCATTTTTAGTAAAATATTTGAGAAAATAATGTATCAACGCCTTCATAAATTTCTTGAGGTATGTGAGTTGTTGTTCAACATGCAGTTTGGGTTTCGTAGTGGTCACTCAACTGACCATGCACTAGTCAGTCTAACTGAAAATATAAAGTCTTCATTAGACAATAATAGATTTGGTTGTGGGGTATTTATTGATCTTCAAAAAGCCTCTGATACTGTTAACCATAATATTCTTCTAAATAAGCTGGAACATTATGGAATCAGAGGAATTGCTCTAAATTGGTTTCAATCGTATTTAAATGATCGCAAGCAATTTGTTTCAGTAAATGGTCATTCATCTTCAACATGTGATATAACATGTGGTGTTCCTCAGGGATCAGTCATGGGTCCTTTGCTGTTTCTTATCTACATAAATGACCTACCTAACTCATCTAAGCTGTTATCTTTCTTCTTATTTGCTGATGACACCAATATCTATTTTGAATCTGATGATCTCACAAGACTGACCAAAACAGTCAATAAGGAACTTAATAAAGTAAAATCCTGGCTGGACTGTAACAAACTTGCATTAAATATTGACAAAACAAACTTTGTATTCTTTCATTCATCTAGAAAGAAATTGCCAGATCTGATAAGCCTCAAATTTGGCAAAAGAAATATCAAAAGGACTAAGTATGTTAAGTTCTTAGGTGTTCTTGTTGATGAGCATCTCTCCTGGAAATACCACATCAATGAACTGTATAAAAAACTTTCTAGAACAACTGGACTTTTCTTCAAACTTAGACATTTCATTCCCTTGTCAACTCTTGTCTGCCTCTACAATTCACTTTTTTCATCTTTTCTCAATTATGGTATTACTGTCTGGGGTCTTACCTTTGACTCTTACCTCAGTCCATTATTTCTTCTTCAGAAGAAAATCCTCAGATGTATAAAATTCGAACCATATACTGCTCCATCTGCACCTTTATTTCATTCATTAAAGATAGTGAAACTTGAAGATATGATTCATTTAAATATTTCATCATTTGTTTATAAAGCCATCAATAAACTCTCACCAGTCTACTTCCATAACTATTTCACTCCAAGTTCTGCTACTCATAGGTTTGGAACTCGTCAGGCTACCAGAGGTGATCTATTCATTTCTTTGAAAAGGACCACCCTCTATGGACTCAAAACCATACAATATTTTGGCTCTAAATTGTGGAATACCCTGCCACTTTTCATATGTGTTGCTGGTTCTTTCTCAATTTTTCGGTCTAAATTGAAAACTTTTTTCATAGATTCATATGTCTAATTTGTATAATTGTTGAGGCTCATCTGGTTTGTATATTTTGTTTATAACATTTTTAGTGGCTTTGCTTTTATGGGGGGGGGGGGGTTCTCTCTCAATTAGTTTACCTATTTAGAGAGCTCCTCCTTAATCAATCTATCCTATATACCATCATGTAATGTTCTTTCCTTTTGTTTTAGTTTGTAGTTCTGTAAATCCTTGATGTATTTAATTTTAACGTAATGTATTTAATTGTATTGTAATTGTGTAGAATTGTATGTAGGAGAGATTGATAATCAAATGAAACTGAACTGAACTGAAACTGTTTATACAATGACGACGAATTAACTATTATGACTATTCAGGCAGATGTCCTTCCCTCACAAGTGTTTCACGCATGTGGGGCGTGATAGCCTTGTGGCAATTTGCGCCATATCTCTCAGTATATTGCTCTTTTGAGCAAATTGTGCTGGTCCATGGCTGGAACGTGGGATGCTGTGGACTCTTCTTACAAAGTATCGTCACTGGCTGCCTTGTTCTCGCATACCGAACAGGGACTACGGTCCCAAAACCATCGTTTGCTAGTTCTGTTGCCGCAGCTTTTAATTCAGCGGCGGCAACAGACCTAAGTCTTTGTGGCCCACTTTGCCTAAATTCTCTGTAAGTGAGGCACGGCCCTGGAAACAGGAGGCATGCTGCCTTCAGCTTTTGTAGCGTTGGCTGTGTCTTTTCTTCCTCCATTGTAGGTCGTATGATGGACTGAATGAACTATGAAAGAAATGAGGGTTCTTGATTTAGGGTCACAAGAGTAAAATGTGTAATCTGGGGGTTAGATGAGAAATTAATACAACACAAATATAAGGGGGTTGTTCTTTCAACTGGACCCAAGGACCCATGACCATACAATCATACAACCCCATACTAAAGAAGCCCAAAATGCGGACCCAACTGTTATTATGTGAATCAAAATATGTTTTTATTGCTGCGAAGCAGCATAATATTGTGGCTGTTAAATGATATCACTGCGGGTCACCACAAAATCTAGCGCATGCGTAGTATTGAAAGTTTGGAGTTTCATGATTTCAGGACTTTAGAGGATTGTTACATGAGGACATTACCTGCACAAGTTGCAATTGACCACAATGTTAAACATTTTGACGAACATTTTTCTTGCAAATAATTTCAATTAATTCTTCTTTATTTTTTTATGGAATTGTATGCCAATAATGTCTCCAATTTCTGTCTGTTTTCCATTTCGTAGAAATACTAATCCACAGCTCCCTGACTGTTGTTATATCTAGTTTAGATTTTATTTCATCTCAAGAGATGTCACATAACATAATGCGTATTAAAAACATGTCAAAATAGTTCCAAGCGACCTGGGAAAATTGAAGCTGCAAAGCACAAAGTTTCTTAGCGGGGTCAATTCAGGTTTGTAAGCAGTTTCTTATGCAATAAAATGAGTGTACTGCAGATATATTGTGTGAAAAAGTTATTACAAATATCCATTAACTGAAACAGATATGGAAATGAGACAAGGAGAAATTAATACAGAATTGCTTTATAATATGTCCCATGACTGGCGTTTGTGAATTTGTTAATAATGTGAGAATTGAGTTTCTTGTAAGCAGTTTACTATTAAGAAAAATACCCCTACGTTTGTAGTAGGAAACACATTCGGGAGTAGATACGGACGATATCGATGGGCAAATCACTCAAATCAAATCACAACATTTTATTTCTTTTAAATCAGTTGAATTTGAATGTACATGTGGTTGCGTTGCTGCTGATTATTACATTGCCACCATTGACGAATAATTATTGCACCGCTAACTATCGAGTTTGTTTTTCTTTTTACCCTTGAGTATGACATGAAAGCCCTGCGCTGTCCGAAAATAACATTTCAGAGAGATTTCAAAAATAGAAACTACAAAATAACAAAATAAGACGCTTAGCGTATAATTATTGCACCGCTAACTATTGAGTTGTTGTTCTTTTTACCCTTGAGTATGACATAAAAGCCCTGCGCTGTCCGAAAATAGCATTTCAGAGAGATTTTAAAAATAGAAACTACAAAATAACAAAATAACAAAATAAGACGCTTAGCGTATAATTATTGCACCACTAACTATTGAGTTGTTGTCGTTTTTACCCTTGAGTATGACATAAAAGCCCTGCACCTTGTTTCTATTTTGATAACAATCGATAACAATACGACAGCTGCTTACATTATGCTTTCTACGCTGTTTCCAGGTGTTTTATTCGCCCGTTTTGATCACAAAACATGTGCAACAAACAACACTACGCCTTTGTTTGTGTGGCCGGGCGAAATTTGCTGAATTCGATCAAGTTTTAGTGTTTTTGACTTACTGCACTTCCCTATATACTACAAGGGTTGCATCTTGTCTTGCTTCCTCTTTGGTCGTCAGTTGCTGTTTTCTGCTTGTTGGTTTTTGATGTTTATCGAGGATGATCATTTGCCAAAAAGCATGTCGCATGGCATCATAATCTGCCTTGCAAAATGTTTCCTCCATTCGTTTTTCCCCCACAAACAAATCTTGGCGTGTATGCATCGTCGAGGACACTGATGGGGGCTGGAAGTCCAGTCAGTCCACGAACAAGATGCTGCTTTGGAACATGAATCTGCAGGGACAATTGCCAATTCTTTGCAGTGAGAATTGTTGTTTATTGTTTCAGATAATTTTTTTGTTGATGTCTCGTCAAATTGCTCGAATTTCCAAGATACATACAGATTTTTCAACAATTCTTTTGTAATTCCATATTTTTAATATTTTTAATAATATTAATAACATTTAAAATTTATTTTTAATAAACTTATTTTTAATAAAAATAATATAATGTCTAAAATGTCTAAAGTGTGTTCTTCATCTCTCCAACGCTTCAATGTAAATAAAACTAGGGTGTTTGATCCAACATCTGCCTTGTTGGTCTTTCTCCATCCATTTCTCCATTCATTCTTTGGTTGGGGGCGAATGTTTTTTTGTTTCTAATTTGCCATTGTCCTATTGTCCTGCCATTGTAGTAGGAGAACAAAAGAATTTACCTGAACAAATGTATTTAGTCCTATTGTTCCAGAGAACAAAGGGATTTACCCCATTTTTTCAGAGAACAATGGGGGATTCCCACCTTCTGATGTCCTCTCACATTCTCCATCGTCTTCCCAAAGACTGAATTGTTCATTAGATTGAAGAAATTCTTCTAAAAATCATTTCTTGCATCCTTCCTCTTGATGTGTTTGAAGTCGATGTACTCACGAAGCCATGGCGACTGATCGAAGGTGATGATTGCATAGATCCTCGTGACAACCAAACCCAACTCTATGCATTGTTTGAGATTCTTCTAGGAATGTTTGTATTATCTGCTTAAAGCAGGGGTTTCACCGTTGCCAACGGCTCATTGTCGCAGGTTTAGCATGTAGAAACACAAAACGTAATGCAAGCCAAAAATAAATTATAATTAAAACATACAACCATTTACAAACATTCCTAAAACAACATTATAATAACAACATTCCAACAATATACTAAATAACAAACCATCATTGATCTAATGTTGGTGAGCTTGGAGACAACAGAGAGGCAGAAGGTAAAAACGTATCACCCCACCCCGCTGCATAAAGCTCACTCATAAAGAATCTCAAAAAATTGCTTGATATTGGAGACACTAATTATGCTACCTTCGAGTCCAAACAGTACAGTAATGATTGTTGCTTAGTGACGAAAATATATTGTTATTATTTCAATAATTAGACGTTTTTGAGCAATAATTAGTGTTTACTATTGTTTCGAATGGCCAATCAAGTTGTAGGATGGCCTCCTGTATCCCAGAGTAGAGGTTCTTAGTGATTATTGTTGTATTTTATGACTATACCTAACCGGTGGAGGTATAAGATAAACGTGGCCCTGCTGTGCTTCCTTTCTTAAATTGTCCAATTGAATTCCCTGACCATCAATGCATTCAATGCATTCAATGCATTCAATGGGTTTTGCATTACTCCAATCCTTCCCCAGCACCTTCCAACCCACTTACCCCCACCCGCAGTTTCTTTTCCATGACGATAAGGTCATTTGCGAGAGCAGAAGGACGTGATATTTGACACATCGTTCCATGTTGGTTTGGAGTATCTAACATCACGTCCAATTTCTCGTCCTCCTTTGGTGCCGTACACTTCCCACATTCCCCACTATCCTCATTCTCCTGACTCTTGTCATTATTGGCACGTTTCCTCTCCCTGCCGACCCATGGAAGAAATGCTCTTATAATTTCTTTTGGGTGTTCAAAGAGGCCCTTTTTTCAAATTTTGCACGAAGAGATTACCTTTATATATTTATGTGGAGCTTATGGGGAGCTGGGTCGAGCAACACAGCAATACTCGCCATACGAACAAGGGATCGTTTGCTGGTATTGGTATAGTGAGTATGCAAGTGCTTTGCATGTGAATCGATGCTACAGCAGTGAAGGCCCTCTATGAGCTGTTCCGGATCCACGCTAAGACATCTGTCGCAACCACACCCCTGCAACAACTGCCTTTATAACTCCACCTTTTTCTGCTGAAGCCTTTTGGCTAAGTCGGCCGCTTTGTCATCTCTCATGGCGACAGAGGATGATTTGCAATCAAAGGGACCGATTCTCCAATAAACTTTGTTTTCAGTTTCCTTAATGATGTTTACAAGATTTTTAATTAACTTTTCTGAACTTTTGGAAACCCCCTTACTACTTAACTGGAAAACACTCTTGTCAGTATGTGTATTTCCCAGGACTTTATTTCTAAAATGTATTTGAAACCAGAGGGCTTCCTTTTTCTTTCTAACTCCTGCAATTTTACTCGCTCCTGAAATCATTTCCTCTTCAGTTTTCCACAGACCAAATTTTTTAATTTTAGAATGAAGACTTTCATTTAAAAGACGCTGTTCTCTTTCTTTGTGCTCCTTCATTTCAAGTTTGTCAGACATTTTTTGTGCTCTTTGACTTGCTATTTCTTTTTTTGAAGTTAAATATTTCTCTCTTTGCATATTTTTAGAATTCCTTGCAATTTCTAGGAACTTCTTTCTTTTCTCATCACCAAGTTTCCCCTCCAATCACCGGTCTTATTGGCTTTAAACATTATTAATCCCTCAATCACAAAATCTGCAGCCTTTGGCTTTAATTTCATCTGGTAATCCAGCATTCCAAAATCCCTTTCTGATTTAACATTACTCTTCTCAACGTTCTTTGTTTCATTTCTAAAATTGTTATCTTGCTCTTTATACAAAAATTTCCCCCCTTCTATATGATCCTCCAACAACCTCTTTGTAACAATTGCAAGACCACTTAAAATATTCTCAAAGCATTGCTTTGTCATCTGCTCATGTTCCTCTCCTCTGGACAAAAAAGATGCTCGTAAACACAATAATTGTTGATGAAACTTTAATCTTCAAATAGTTTGATGTCGCCTGTCATAAATTCTGATACATCTGATCGTATTTGCCTTTCCTTTAACATAATTTTCTGTGACTTTTGGCCACTGCAAGATTCTTGAAGATGAAAAAAATTGACATAAATATATCAAGGTCATCTCTTTGTGCAAAATTTCAGAATCATTTTAAGAGGTGACTAGGGTAGATTTTGTAACAATAGCATCAGTTGCTTCAATTCTCGGAAAATTTCATCTTGCATGATTTACAAATTTGTTCACAAAATGACTCATTTTATTTTTCAAATTTCATCTTTAGCTAGTAAAAAAGTTACTGTCACCGGGATGTTTGCCCAATAAAAACTGTTGACGCCGGTCTGTATAGGCTAACAAAAAGACTGCTTCCTGTTCACACTAATACCACTGCAGATGGCATTGTAATTTAACAAACAATTTGTGCACGTCACCCATTTATTTGCTTCCTTGCCAACAGCCTGGCAGCTTTGAAGAAGATTATGTGTCCTACAATTCTGTGGTGCGCCAAATATGTGACAAACTGAAACGAGGGGAGCAAACAACAACCACATCAAGTGTTCTGCGTTTGCCAAAAATGGAATTGAAGTCTTTTGATGGCAACCTGCTAAAGTGGCATGAATTTTGGGAGAGTTTTGAGAACAGTGTACACAGACACCCAACTTTACCCGACCTACAGAAGTTGCAATACTTGAAGAATTGCCTCAAGGGACATGCGGTTGTGTCTGTGTCAGATCTGGATATGCAAGATATGGCCACCATCAAACTACTGATGGACAGATATGGCCACCGGAATGTCCTAAAGAAAGCTCATCTTGATGGACTGGAGAAATTAAACACGGTATACAATAAATACGAAGTAAACAAGCTGAAGAGGCTATATGAAGAGGTTGAATGTCATTTCAAGGCTTTGCAGACAATCAATGTGAAATCCAGCGAATATTCTGCAACTATTGTCCCAAAGATCATGAAAAAACTGCCAGTAGAGGTGCAAATAAAGTTGAACGAAGGCAAAGGTGAAAACGAGGATCTCATCATAGAAGAACTTGTAGATGGATTGAGGAAAACAAGATGGAGGAGGCCGAAAAGATGCAAGGAGATCAGTCGAACGAAAAGGAGACAAGGTCAGAAGAAATGATTTCCCATCTGGAGCAGCACTGGTGTCTTCTGGTGTAAGCAAGAAAAAGCCTAGATGTGCATTTTGCCTTGGAATACATCAGTCA
The DNA here is from genome assembly GCA_004194415.1 of Aurelia aurita. Lineage (NCBI taxonomy): Eukaryota > Metazoa > Cnidaria > Scyphozoa > Semaeostomeae > Ulmaridae > Aurelia > Aurelia aurita. The sequence continues at coordinate 72,510 of REGM01000544.1, read as the reverse complement.
TCGAAGTGCAAGAAATATGAGACCACTAAAGCAAGGAAAGAAGTCTTGAAGAAATACAATCGATGCTACAGCTGCCTTCAAAAGGGTCACATGATCAAAAATTGCCCATCAGGAAATCAATGCAAACTTTGTTCAAAAGAGAAGCACCATGAGGCAATACGTGAAGCGGTCATGGCAGGCAGTGAAGTGAAAGAACCCACTGGAATTCTAGGAGCAAAGAATATGTACAGCCCAACAGCTTCTGTTGCTTACCAAACGGTGATAGCAAAAGTGCAGACCAGTAATGGCAAGGAAATGAAGTGCAGAGTTCTGCTGGATTCAGGGAGTGCACGCAGCTTTGTTACAAAAGAATTTGTGGAACAGATTGGAAGCTGCCCAGTGAGTCAAAAGATGTTGGAGAGATTTGAAGGCCTGAACGCAGTCACTCAAGAACTGGAAACAGAAGTTCATGAAGTACACACTGCAAAATTCTCAATGCTTGTTTTGAGAAAAAAAAGCTTGTTTTGGGAAAAAAATTCTCGTTTCAAGAAAAATTATCTCCTCCCGTCTACAAGAAAATTTTTCTTGCCTAGAAATCTTAACAAGAAAAGTTTTCTTGTCTCAAGATTATGATTCTTAATATAAGAAAAATTATCTTGAATTTTCTTGATCTTCTAATAGAAAATGTCAAGAAAAGTTTTCTTGTTTCAAGACCAAATGTCTAAATTATAAATTTTTTCTTGTTTTTTAACCCTATCAAGCCTAGGGGGGGGGGGCAAATTCGGCCCCCCCTAGCAGCTTTTCTGCTGTATATCCGTCCTAACTGCACTTACCACTCTGTAACTTTCTGACTTTTACTTTTTATCTTTCTTACACCCAAAAATAAATTTTTTAGAAAAATGAAATTCATTCCAGGGGGTAAACAAAATTCATTTTCAAAATAAGTCAACCGCAAATTTGAATAAACCCTCATAAAATCTACCGGGAACGTGGAAAATCAATGCGAAGCTAGGAATATAACCTATTTTAGATGCTTTATCGAACTGACTACTTATTTTTAAATTTGGATGAGTAAATCGCCGTATTTTTGCAATGCGCATGTGCACATTCTTTGAATTTTTGTGTGATGACGTAATCATTTGTTAACAAATATTTTTTAGAAAGCAAATTCAATTTGACCACAGAATGCATAAAAAGTGGACTGATATCCTTACTGCTTTTCGTTTTCTAGTAATCAGCGATTGAGATATTTTAGTACTGAACCCTTATGATTTTGAAAATGTAACATTGTGACGTCATGTGCAGGTCACATGACATATCTAAAAATAGATTCCATTTTTGGGTTAATTTCATGATGTACTATACACATGCCAAGTTTCATAGCTCTATGTTGTACAGAACAGAAATAAAATAGGGGGCCGAATCAGACCCCCCCCTAGTCTTCCTAGATCATCAAATACCCTAGGCTTGATAGGGTTAAGACTAATTTTCTTGATTTTAGAAAACATTTCTTAAATTTGATTTTGCTGGATTGTCTAAATCAGAAACATTTTCAGCTGCCATCATCTCATCAGAAGAAAATTGTATGAAGATCTTCCTTCCAAACAATAAAATTGCACCAACATCAGTGACTAGCAATAAAGGTGCATACAAGTCTTGGGTTTGTAAACAAAATGTTCTATTAATTGTTTAATGTTTCTAGTTAGACCTTGAAACAAGTAGGGTCTATGGGGCCTCCATAATGGGGTATGATTGGGGTAAAATTGGTAAGCAAGGAAATGTAAATAAGTTTTATAAAACTCTGCAGACCTTTTCAAATAATTCATACACATAACTCGACAGGCTACTGGGGTACAACTGGTTAAGCTGGGGGTGGGGGTGAAATGGGTATGGCAAAAATGTGAATAAATTTTGTACCAATCTTAACCCTATCTGACCTGGGGGAGCGGATTCCGCCCCCCCCTAGTATATTTTTGTTTCCACTATGTTCGATATATGTAGAAGGCTGCTGAGATTTAGTAAGTTTAACTTTGTATCATAGAGCAATGAAACTGTAACAATTTTGACATTCTATATTTAGCACTGTCTCCATGGTTACCAAGTTGTCATCTGACATTCTGTGAAAATTAGCTTTATATCTCTCTTATTCTTTTTTAATTGGTCCAATTAAGCTCAAATCTTTGATTTACATATATTTTAATCTATATTTTTAATTCCTGTACGAAAAGTTAAGTTTGATGAACTTTTAACATGCTTTCATTTTTATGACGTCATTTGACATCATAATGATTATTATGCCCTAGCAACAACAACAACAGCGATAATTGAATTAAAATTCTAAATAATCATTGTTTATATGATGAATAACATTTGTGCCAAGTTAGGTGGTCATAACTGATATAACAACTGAAATAAAGAGGGAGGCGGAATCCGCCCCCCCCCCAGGCATTGAGTGTTTCAAAACGCCCAGGTCAGATAGGGTTAATATAAAGAATGTTCTTAGCTACATCTGTTGGGACTACCCTTCTTGAAGTATTGAATGCAGGGGTGGTACTATGTGGGGGCTAGGGGGCTGCATGCCCTATTTTGGGGAGCTACATCCCCCACTGGAGAAGGATCAATAAGTTGATAGGGATATGAAATAGAGAATATGATTTCAATCTAACAGCCAATTTGTTAATGGCGGACAGAGGACAGATCTTGATGTTGGTAGGAAAATTTTGGTCAATAAATGCCCCTATTTGAAGGGAGTAGGTATGATTTATATACCAAATTAATCCTCGTGTTATGGGCTATCGATTTATATATAATACATATATCATTATGCACTTATAATTATAGAAAATATAAACTTTATATTACTACTATAATATTATTATATTACTATAATACTATGTTATTATGATTATTATCAGGGGGTAACGAGTCACATACAATTCCTGTCAAACTTAAACGAAAGCTTTCATACAAGCATCATTATAAATTCGAATCTGTTAGACGCAACAAAGTGTTTGAGGCTGCAAACTAGCGTTCACAAAATAGCAAGCTATTTATGAATGAGGCTGTGTTAGTGGATGAAAACTGGATACAAAGCATAGAAAAACAACTACTTGACCCTGAATGGATGGAATTCTCACAACAAGTGGGTGAGGCATCTATCCCTTCTACTGATATTGATAGCGCACATTGGGACCAGGGTGAACACACCGAATCATCAAATGAAGCAGATGACAGCTGTACAGAAGAGCAACCTAGACCTGTAGGAGTTACTGATACTTTACTACAAGAACCAGATATTAAAGTTAGTTGACGGAGCTAAAGCCAATGTCATTCCAAAAATAGTTTTAATTCAACTCAATTGAAATTTAGTACACAATTGAATTGACCAATCAGCGCTTGCCTTTTCACGCATGACTGAAGTGATCACGTGAAATTGGAGCCACAGAAAAAATACTGATCACGTGAAATTGTTGATCACACAAAGTTGGTCAGCTGAAATGCTTTGTTGATGTCACTTTGGTCAACAGGACCTATTGACAACAACCTGCCCGAAATGATATCAACAAATCAAATAACGCAGGGAAACAAGGAAATCAAGGTCATAAGTCTAGCAGATCCCTACGCTGGCCCATTAGTGTACATCAAGAAAGAAAACTTCACATGAAACAGCAAAACTTCATGTCAAATAGAAAATCTTCACGTCAAATAGAAAAACTTCAAGTCAAATAGAAAAAGGTCATGTCAAATAAAAAAAGGTCACGTCAAATATAAAAACGTCACATCAAATAGAAATCACCCCTTGCTAAGCTAGGCCAGTCTGGAAGACCGAGGAAGCATGGCTCAAATTTAGGCTTGGATCAGCCAGTCTGAAACAGCAAGGAAGCACGGCTCAAATTTAGCCTTCGCTCAGCCAGTCTAAAATACCTAAGAAACAGGGCTCGAATTTAAAGACCTAGAAATTTGGCTCGAATTTACCCCTCACTAAGCTAGGCCAGTCTGAAACAGCGAGGAAGCACAGCTCGAATTTAGCCTTTGCTCAGCCATACGAAAAGACATAAGAAACAAGGATCGAATGTGATTCCTTGCTGTTTCAGACTGGCTGAATCAAGGCTGAATTTGAGCCGTGCTTCCTCAGTCTTTCAGACTGGCCTAGCTTAGCAAGGGGTAATTTCTATTTGACGTGACCTTCTTCTATTTGACGTGACCTTTTTCTATTTGATGTGACCAAGCTGTAGTTTGTTATAAATTTGAGCGAGGAACTATAGTACGAACAGTTTGAGATGTTTTTGCATGGGTGTTGTAAGATTAAGAGATGGGCTGGGTGTTTTGTGGAGAAGGTGGTAGAAAGAAGGAGGAAGAAGAAGGAGAAGACTATTATGGAAATGATTAAGGTCCTTATGAATAGACCGAAGTAAACTTACAACGCAAATATAGAACGTGAGAATCTACGATTGGAACGACATGTCAAAGATCGTTTGACGAATCCCAATGGAGTTCTCTAATAGAATTTTACATTTGAAATCGAATATAAGATCAACAGTTGATTCTCTAATAGAATTTTACATTCGAAGTCGAATATAAGATCGACGGTTGAATGATTCATCACTACTCTATGACTTTTGATGATTGAGAAGCACTACTTTACGAAGATGAACGACTTAGATTTGGGGTTATGGNCAAACAAATGTGTAAACAATAATCTTCAATTTTCGACAAGCACACTATGCAGCTGTCGTCTTTTTCTATTTCTTTAACTCTCATCTTATGGACTTGAACGTCTCGCATCATTCTCTGATGCGAGTGTCTTATTCGATGACGTTCTGAAAGAAAATCAGTGGAGACTTTTGGGAATGAGTTTATAAGAGGGTGGATGTTTGGTTGTGGGGAGTATTTGTTTATGAAGAAACGAGAGGAGGAAGGGTATACTTACTATTTATCATGGCTCTTCTGTTGGCTATGGCATTTTGCTCTGAGATCCATCTATTGATTAGGTGCCTAGTTCTTGACCTTTCGTTTCTCCCTCTCAGGTACTCACTTTCCATTTCTTCAACTTGCTCCAAGAAGTTTTGCATTTTCCTACGATTAAAAAAGTAGGGTTATGGTACAAGTAAGGAGTGTGTAGTTTCTACGTTGAATGTACTGACTGAATTTCATTTAAAACATAAGAAGGTTGGAAATTATTTACGCTTTTGCTTTGTTGTCTTGCTTTAAATTGTAGGTCTTCAGAATCTCGAGAAAAAAGCGTATAAAAATCTTGTTTTGGATTCGAACTCGAAAAATGGCGTCAGACGATCGTTTGGCGCGAAAGTTTCATAACGTGATCTCCTCCGCAGTAATTTTCATATTGTGATTCTATCTGAGCCTCTCCGTCTCAATGGGCATCATCATATTCGATGGTGCAAGCTCATTTTTTTATTTTTTTTTTGCTTTTCCGGCAAACCGCCAGTTTGAGACTCTCCAACGAACCTCCAGATTACAAGCCGTAGTTTGTTATAAATTTGAGCGAGGAACCATAGTACGAACAGTTTGAGATGTTTTTGCATGGGTGATGTAAGATTAAGAGATGGGCTGGGTGTTTTGTGGAGAAGGTGGTAGAAAGAAGGAGGAAGAAGAAGGAGAAGAAGGTGAAGACTATTATGGAAATGATTAAGGTCCTTATGAATAGACCGAAGTAAACTTACAACGCAAATATAGAACGTGAGAATCTACGATTGGAACGACATGTCAAAGATCGTTTGACGAATCCCAATGGAGTTCTCTAATAGAATTTTACATTTGAAATCGAATATAAGATCAACAGTTGATTCTCTAATAGAATTTTACATTCGAAGTCGAATATAAGATCAACGGTTGAATGATTCATCACTACTCTATGACTTTTGATGATTGAGAAGCACTACTTTACGAAGATGAACGATTTAGATTTGGGGTTTTTTATGGACGTTGATCGATATTTACCTTGTTTGAGTCGGAAAGGAGAGATTGAGATGATGGAGCAAGACTTTTTTGACGTCTCAATGAATTTGCCAGAAGATATGGATGCAGAACTTCAACAGATCGTTGATGAGTCCTTAACGCGTGAGTTGGATGAATTGTTGGAGTTGTTTGAGTGTTTACCCCAAGTAGATGAAGGGAATGTAGATCAAACCCTAGACTCCCAAGATATATTTGTGACCTCAGAATCTCAAGTCATCTTGTGTGGATCGATTCAAGTTGTTCCACCTACAACCTCGTATCAACCATCAACCCCAAAACGACTCAGATTAAGCGGTATGAAGGAGGGTATGATCATAGACAGTATCATCAACTCCAGCAAAAGGTATGTTTGGTGTGATGTGAAGTTGATGAGGGAGTAATCTACACTGAAGACAACTGCATTCGCAACAACCAGGTTCGCAGATCGCGTGGTTGATGAAGCTAAGAAACAATGTAGGAGTGTGCTCTATGGTGTAGGACATGGTATCAATGCTGCAATTCAGACATACAACGGAGAGGACATTATTGTGTTGAACGCAACTAACAGAAAGATTACATTGACTAAGTTGTATGAAGCGGTAATCGTGACAAAAATGTGTTGCCGTCATGACAATGTGCGGTTGTTGTGATTATTTGTTTGATGGTTGAAAAGAAATTGCAATTGGTCATGAGTGGGCTATTTATGCAGATTTGATGCCAGAAGTGAAAAAATTTACATTCCACTCAGTTTAATTGATGCATGCGTGGTTGAATGTCTAAGCAGTGGATCGAAATTCTGCGAGCAAGAAATTGTGCGCGAAATTATCGAAGCATTAATTGGCTTGGCATCTCCCCGTAAATATTTGAAAGGACGCAATGTATTTATTTTTAGATCGACCACCGATGAGACGAACATTACGCAACTCATGAAANATGTTTGGTGTGATGTGAAGTTGATGAGGGAGTAATCTACACCGAAGACGACTACATTCGCAACAACCAGGTTCGCAGATTGGGTGGTTGATGAAGCTAAGAAACAATGTAGGAGTGTGCTCTATGGTGTAGGACATGGTATCAATGCTGCAATTCAGACATACGACGGAGAGGACATTATTGTGCTGAACGCAACTAACAGAAAGATTACATTGACTAAGTTGTATGAAGCGGTAATCGTGACAAAAATGTGTTGCCGTCGTGACAACGTGCGGTTGTTGTGATTATTTGTTTGATGGTTGAAAAGGAATTGCAATTGGTCATGAGTGGGCTATTTATGCAGATTTGATGCCTTTCACTACTGATTTGCTTAAGTGAAAAAATTTAAATTCCACTCAGTTTAATTGATGCATGCGTGGTTGAATGTCTAAGCAGTGGATTGAAATTCTGCGAGCAAGAAATTGTGCGCGAAATTATCGAAGCATTAATTGGCTTGGCATCTCCCTGTAAATATTCGAAAGGACGCAATGTATTTATTTTTAGATCGACCACCGATGAGACGAACATTACGCAACTCATGAAAATCGCGGAGAACAATGACATATGCGATTTATTCGAGAATGTTTATCTGTGGCTGACAAACTGCCTATTTAGTTTGTGTAAATATTTTAAATATTTTGGTTATATTAATGTTGTTGTGTCTAGTTCAGATGTAGTTGAGTTGAAATTTTTATTTAATAATTGTTTATATTGTAATAAAGTAGAATTAAATAATTGTAAAATAGTAAGAGATAGTTGTGATTTGGATTTGGTCAGAGAAGAAATGGTGAATGGTGGAGATCGAGTGAGGTTGGAGTGGCTTGAGTTGGATAGGTGTGAAATTGATGATGATAACTGGGAGAAAATAGCTGTGGAAATATTAAAAAAAGGATCAACATTTTAGCTTCAGTTTGTGCGGAGAACGAACGCTCAGCGGTTGATGAGCTCACATCGATGGCAACTGGAATCACATAAACTTGCCCTAAGATGNAGATGTAGTTGAGTTGAAATTTTTATTTAATAATTGTTTATATTGTAATAAAGTAGAATTAAATAATTGTAAAATAGTAAGAGATAGTTGTGATTTGGATTTGGTCAGAGAAGAAATGGTGAATGGTGGAGATCGAGTGAGGTTGGAGTGGCTTGAGTTGGATAGGTGTGAAATTGATGATGATAACTGGGAGAAAATAGCTGTGGAAATATTAAAAAAAGGATCAACATTTTAGCTTCAGTTTGTGCGGAGAACGAACGCTCAGCGGTTGACGAGCTCACAGCGATGGCAACTGCAATTGCATAAACTTGCCCTAAGATGGGATATGCATCCCTAAGATGGTACGTGAGATGACATAGCAGCTGTAAGGCATCAGAAAAGGATGGTAGCTTGCTCTTGTCATCTGTTGACTTTCTTTGTGTAGCACCTGGCCATCATAATCTTCTTCATAGTAATCATCATGATCATCATCTATGATTTCGCTGTCTTTCAACCCATCTCCATAATCAACAACCTCAATCTCATCACAAACATCTTTGTTGCACACTCGACTCATTTCTTTTTGAAATAATTCTAAATTGAATTTTCGAAATGCTGCAGCAAAGCTTAAGAGTTCTGAAGCACACCGATCTGCATCTACATCGTACTTTGTGCAAAATCATTCAGCTTTGGTTTGAGATCCTGGGCTGTAGGGTAATCTTTGATAAGCGCATTGAAGTTGATAGGAGAGAAAAGGTGGTAGGTTGCTAGCAAAGTATTGTTCTTTTCGAAGCGATTTCTCATGGATGCCAATACAGTGTCCATAACAACATAAAATGTGTTGCGTGCCGAGTGAGTTTCAGGTGTTTCTGCTGGTTCGTCTGATGCCTCTTCTCTGGCCATTCGTGGGCGATGCTTTATTCTAATGGGCTTCCACTTAATGTGCTCTGCCTGGAAATTCCTGTCAACAATTTGGGTCACATATTCTGGATGATTTCGTAGCCTCTGAGGCTGATCGATAGTGCCATCAATCATGGCAAGTGCCTTCCCAAAATCTATGGTTATTGACTGCAACTAGCGGCTAAGAAAACCTGTATGCTGAAAAATTTCATTGAATAGCACTGCAGTCGCCAAAAATTGCATTGTCTCAATTGTCTCCAACAGCCCTGCAGCCTTTGTTCTGTTATCTGCATCGAAGGATGTGTCATTAGCCACGGCTTCTAGGGCCTCTTCAACACTATCATACCTTTCCAGGAAAACTTCCAGTGCGAGTTCTCATGAGCTCTATCTCACTGTGTTGATACGTTTGAGAGAAAAAGTTTTGCAGCACCAAGTGCAATGCCTGCACAATCAGATAGCACTAGATTAAGGGTGTGTGTGTAACAATGGACATACACCACTTTATCACCAATCTCTCTCTTTATTAAAGCTTGTAGCCCGTTGTAGCAACCACTCATGTTGGATTCACCATCATATGTTTGGCCAACGAGCTTCTTAAAAGATAAATCGTGAGAATCTCGTGTATCTTTAATGACCTTGAAGAGCTCATCAGCTTTTGTTCCGCTAGCTTTGATACAATTTAGCATGTGCTCAGAATATGATCCATCGGTGTGGACAAAGCGAACACAAATGCTCAGCTGTTCCTGACGGCTGACGTCTGGTGTTGTGTCTGCTATCAACGCCCATGCTACACCATCATTTATCCCTATACTTATTTCTCACTTTTGATGGCACTGCTGATTATGTCAATCATTTTATTTTGAGTCCTGTTGCTCAAGAATGTCAGCTTTGATCCTCTTCCTTTTAGTTTTGGCACTTCTTTCGATGAAGGAATATTTTTCTCTTGGCTCCGCTTCACTTTCTCCAGGTCGTCCTTCACTGTTGTGTCGTATTGCGAAAGAAGCTTCAGCAGTTCCAGGAAGTTGCCACAGTTCTGGGTCACGTGCATGAGGGTTTCTCTATGACCTCTAAGTGCAAGTTCTTGCGTACAAGGAACATCTTTACATCTACAATTCTCTGCATTACATTTCTGTTTGCTGTAGCTTGTACTCTCAAACGTTGTTCGTCGAGTATCATTTGTGCTTAATAATCTCCCTTTCACTGGTAATCTGACATCCTTTCAGGACTTTACTATTTGATGGAAATTAGCTTTTAAGTGTTGATGCGCTTCATAATTTTTTAGGCCGAGCGTTACGAAAGTTTGTTATTGTGCTTCTGTGGTCCAGAGACAGAATTTAGGCTACAGGAAAAACATTTCATAATATAGGACATATCACATCCATCAATCTGAACCGAGATTATGCTACATACTATGCAACTACTATTAACCCTACAGATAAATGGGGAATGGAGATGTATCTTGTGGCGTAAGGGATGTCCTTGTGTGCTTTTGAAACGAGCTCCAACGCGTTTGGAGTCGTACCTGAAAGCATGGGGGCTCCTTCCATGATCCACACAAGCGACGCAGACAGGAGCCAGCCCCGCCTACAGTAAAATTTCCCATTACTGTAGTTTTGCAGCCCAACTCCCACCGATCCAGGCAAACAACCCAGACAGAAGTTGAGCAACATGAAAATTCCTATCCTATATCTTATAATCTGGAAGCCCAACTCCCACCGATCCGGGCAAGCGACCCAGACAGAAATTGGCTTCTTCGGTCAGTTTTCAAAATAATTTATTCGATATACTATGACATTCAAAGAGTCTATGGGAAAAAGTGTTCTGCGAAGGACACTTAACGCCACAAAATGAAAGCATCACACGCTACAGACGCTTTTATGTAGGAGCGATTTTACGTAAATTGATATTTTGAGCTACTACTACTAAAACGACAACATGTCCAAATGTCCAATTATTAATGTTCATTTCTATGTCAGCAGGTGAAGCATGACTATTTATTTATACGCTATAACTAAAATAAATTCTGGAGCTTGAAGTGTTGTCAGCTATTCAATTTCGGTTACTTGTCGCTATTTAAACCCAATTTTGGTTGGGGGGGGGCAAATCTGCCCCCCCCCCCTAGTAGATATTTTCTGATAACTCCTCAAGGTTAAAAATTACAACAACGAAACTCTTTGACTTTTAGCAAGTACCTATTGTGCAAGTACTCATAAAGTTTCATTGAAATATTTTGACGAATGAGGGGGAGGGAGGCAATTTTCCGGGACTGACCCTGTCAAAATCGCAAATTCTCAAATCTCAATTCTCGCGAAAAAAGTAGCAAAATCGCAATATTTTGCAAATTTCTTTTGCAGAGTAGTGTTATTTGATGTATTCTATCATAATTGTCATGCTTGGATGGAAATTGTGCTCTAAATTTGATTTTATTTCATATTTCCTGATTTTGGCTGATTTTGCCCCTTTTCTGGACCACACAAAGTAAAATGCTGACATGAGCAATATCTGTGGCAAATTTTAGGTTACTTTTTATATTTTTGAAAAGTACATGCCTGGGGCTTTTAGCAGACCAAATCTGGTTCCTCTACCTATTATCAGTCAAGAGTTAGGTAGGGGGGGGGGTTATTTTGTCCCCCCCCAACCAAAATAGGGTAGTTCAGATAGCCTAACCACTATAGGGTTAAGCAAACGTATCATTCGAGGAGGGTTGACGTATACATATACGTTTGTGAGAGAATGAGGACATGGCTAGCCTTTAGACACGTTTTCATACGGAGTCACACTTTATTGGCTGAAACTGTTCAACAAGTTCGTCTCTTATTGGTTGCCTTAGATCACATTGGAGAAAAGCTTATCTTATTGGTTAGAGGTTGGATCATATTTTGGCGGGCTGAATTTGCGTTAGTCACATGACTGTTCTTGGCAAGCGCCCACAAAACAAAGATGGTGTACTAGTTGCGTCGAGCCGCCAATTACCGCTACAACTCGCATGGGCGATGACGATTCATAAAAGTCAGGGTCAGACTTTATCTTCAGTTGTGGTCTCTTTAAGAGGCATGTTTGTGTTTGGTCAAGCATACGTAGCTTTATCCAGGGCATGGTCTATGAAGGGTCTGGTCATTCTTCCCGGATGGGATCATTCCCTCCCAGTGCCTCCAGCCTGCGTTTTGGAATTTGAAAATTCAGTTCGTCCAGTTGACAATAGCTTGACAAATTTCATTCCACTGAATCACATTATACAGGATGAGGACCCATGTATAGACATGTGTGACTCTGCAATGAACTATGCTGAAGTAGCTATGGACTGGCCTGTTACACCATCGGTCCCTGCTTCTCTTGATTTGTCAGTATTGTTTAGTGAGATGGAGTAAAACGAATGCCGTGCGCAAGATTACAAACATCTTTGTCAGCGTTTGCGAGAAAATTTGCATGAAACAGATTTGATCGTGAAGTTATGTGCACTCAGGTGGGATAAGCTGGAACATATCTATGTTGCAACAGGGTAAAAACAAAACAGTTCCTAGGGTTGTAGCGAGATATGGATATAAAGCGCAGATGGTTTTCTTTGCTTAAAAGTATTGGTAGCACTCCAGTTGACCAAAACAGACCAAAGATGGTTGAGCTACTTGTTTTGATGGACTTCTTAAAAACATTGTGCAACCATATGGCAGGTAACTATTTTAACCCTATTTTAACCAAGTAAATTTTAATAGATTTTCTACCGGGGGGGCCTTTTTCGCCCCCCTAATTATCGCTGCAACTATAACAGCTATGATAATGAGACTTGCACTGTATTATAATTGAACAAAGGAGAATCCAAAAACAGCCCCTCCCCCTCGGTTAGAATAAGGTTAAGCAAGAAATCACTTGCGTCTCGCCATTTTGGTGTAACAGTTAAAATCCCGCTGTCTCAAATTCTCAAGGAAAAGGCAAATTCATTTGAGAAAGCGAGCTATTCGAGATAATTGGTGATCGATATCGCGGGGTTCAACTGTTTCATGACAATGTAGAATTTTTGGTAGTTAGCACAACCAGCAGCAGCTGAAGTTTCGGTGAAATAATACTAAAGATTTATTTAAACATGTTTTTATTAGTTTAAATTTTGCGGCAAAGTCACCAGATTGTATATTCTTCGCTTGTTAATATTGAAATTTTCTGGCCTGTGACTGATTAAAAAGAGTTAGCCAGTTTCTTAAAAAATATTAGAAACTGATGAATTATATCTATAAACTCAAAATCAATAGAAATACAATTGTTTACTGTTAAGTTTTCTTCCGAAAATCTTGTAATACAGATAACTCTGTTCTTATAGGGATGATGCTTAACAAAGTCCTTTCTGCAGAGGAGACCAACGACGCACCAAGCAGCATTAGTGTAAATGCACCAGAGCTCGCAAAAGTTTGCTACCTCGCAGGATGGGTACTTTTCAAGTTACGTGCTGCCGCCCAAGGGTATGTGCGAAGCAACAAGGGCTCCTCAAACCAAAAGGTCAAGAAGAAAGTGAGTACGGAAGAGGAGATACTCTCTGCACTGGCAAAGTTTGTTACACCCAGCAACGATGCAACACATTGAGTATCACAATAGAGGTGGTTTGACACACGTGCATGACCATGTATACTTGTTTTTCACCCAAATTGAGAAGGCCTGCCAGAAGATGTTTACTGCTGACATTATCAAAAAATATCAACGAGAAGGATTGAAAGTTGCCCGCTGTGGAGTGAAAGACAGCCCATCTGTCAAAATCGCATGGCTTAATCTAATGGTATCTTTGGGGATGCAAGAGACTAATAGCAAGCCGCTCGATATTGTAGCTACCGCGTGCGTCATACACCACATTTTACAGGCAACAATAAATCGTACACTGGGCCGCTTTATTCAAAATTTAAAATTATGCTTATACTTGGCAAATTTTTGTTGATATTTCGGGAAAATTATTGGTTTGGTCAGTCAAATTTTGTAAATGTTGAACCTTGAGCTGAAAAAATGAAAACTATTACTGTTATAAAGGTTATCAAGTTATCAATAGCAAAATTATCTTGAAATTAAAAAAAAAATACGAATGTTTTTGTATTGATAACAGTAAAAGGGAAGTTGTGTAAGAACTATTTATAGGTAAGAGAGGGGGAGTGGGAATTCATTGCCTAAAAATCTAGTTATTGTCATTGGATATAAATTTCTCACTTAAATCTATTATATATATATATATATAATCATGCATACTTTCCGTTGATAGCCAGTACCTTAAAGGACACCATACTCCAAAGAATCTTCAAGAGATACCTCAACATAAGAACAAAGGAGTTCTTGAGAAACTTGAAGAGAGATGTCAAGGACAAAGCACTGAGAGAGGCCTTGTCGAAGAGAAAGCAAAAAGGTAAAACGTCAGATAACTTGAAGACCCTTCTCAGTGACCTGGTCGACGACAAATCCAAAGATAAAATTGCTTCACACCACAAAATGAAGGCTCTGGCACTAACTGAGAAGGAAGGACTTCTTGGGTATGCGAAAGGACAGATGAATTACCTGTCCATCCTATACGGCCTCTCTTTTCAAAAGTATCAGAAAAAGAGAAAGTTACACGAAAAACTGCATGCACGAATCCTTGCAGTGGATCATAATCACATTCCAGAATTAGCTACAAAATACAAAATGGAGCAAGCCCTAGGTTGGTACAATCAAGGAAAGAAGGTAGATTTAGCGTCGCTAGGTATAGAATATACTTACTTTATTAAATATACTTTTTTATCTAGCAAATGAAAGTACTGAATAGTTTCAAAAATTTAACAGATCTGGCACATCAGTTGAGACAACCGCCGCCAACAAGAAAAAGAGTCGGATACTGTGGTAATGCTTTTACTTCTTAGTTAACTTTGCATCGCAAAGTTGCAAAAGCATCTTGGTTGCAGTTGCACTGTAACCCCAACTAGAGTAGCTCACAGTTGCCACCTTTGCTTTGAGTCAGAACACTTTGATTAAAAATTGCCTTGCGTAATGGGACCATTTGACGGGGACAAATTCTGTCACGTTTTCATGCCTAGGCAAAAATACTTTCTCAAGCTTTGCAAATAAGATAGTTTGCCCTTATTTGCAGCCTCTGACTTGCTGATTCAATTATTATTCAACCTCTTTTGAGTTGTACCTAAAAATGTGCTGGGACCAGTTTCAGACAAAAATATTGAGCAAATGGCTCTGGTGCTAAGCGCCTTTTGAAATTCTATATCACATGACAACTTTTAAACTATCATGTTTAGGATTTTGATTAATTATAACAGGGCAATCAAAAGCATCATGCGGGGATCATGCGTCCAACCTTAAGCAAGCAAGTGATTGTTGAAGCGAATCAAAGGATGATGAGGGATGTCCAAATTCATAAGATGGGGGTTAAGGAACTTGAAAGAGAAGATAGCTGCTGTGGTGTATGTCTATCGAAGATAGACGACTCTGGTGTACAGCTGGTCTGCACACACATCCTCCACTCCGCCTGTCTACATCAGTGGTTGAAGGTGGTACCAACAGAACTCTCTAATAGTTTTTTAGATGGCAAGAAATAAGAAACAAAAAGATATTTTAAGAAACTTTTAGTAGCAAGAAACGTCTGGTACTGCAGCTGATCAAAGTTTCTTATACAAAATTGTGTACTAAATAAACTTCCTTTACCTATTCAAAAATATACTTTTTTATCTAGCAAATGAAAACTGAATAGTTTCATTTATTTAACAGATCTGGCACATCAGTTGAGACAACCGCCACCAACAAGAAAAATAGTCGGATAATGTGGTAATGCTTTTTTTCTGAGTTAGTTTGCATCACAAAGTTGCAAAAGCATATTGGTTGCATTTGCACTCTAACCCCAACTACAGGTATATGTAGCTCAAAAAAACATGGTACCTCAAAACATACATGGACACTTATTGCTCCATAATTTTTTCAAAATATCATCAAGTCTAAAACTGATTGTTATTTCTTATTCACAAGGTTTATATCTTTCTGGAAAAGTGTTAACAATTGCATTGTTTTCATATTTTGTTGCAACCAGGGGTGGGGGTTGCTGATTTCTGGTAGGCATTAAAAACACAATTTTTCACAGAACAGCTCCTAAAAACCTGTGAACATGGATTTAAGTTAGCAAGTCTAGTATTTTATGATAGGTAAATGTCTCGTCCTTGTCACTTTAAACAGAAAATCTGCACAGAACTCTACAATTCATAGCAATTCAGTGTTAAACAGGTACTAACAAGGCAGCTGGCTTTGTATGTTTTGAGGTACATAAAACAGAGCAATTGTCTGTCCATGTTCCTGCTAGACAAGGTCTGTTACATAATAACTTTCAATATCCTGTACAAGTCTTTTTTAATATTTCCAAGAACAAAGATATACACATACACAAATTTTTATATAAAAATCTAGTTTACGAGAAACTAGTAATTAACTGAAAATGAAGAAACTATAATGCTAAAGTTTGAAAAAAGCTAAGAAACAATTGCTAAATTGAAAGATATGATGGCAAATAATATGTCGTTGAACCTTTGTTCTTGAGTAAAATTAACTCTTAGTTTTAAGTGTAATAAAACACTTTTTCTTCCCACCCGATGTTTTATATATCAAGAAACACATCTGTAGCAGTGTTAGAAACTAAATCATAATTCATGGACTCAAAAATAAGAATGAAGCATGAATACAAAGGCAAAAAGCAACTGGACATCGCAACATCAAGGGTCTTAGATTCTAAAATGACAGGTATGTGTCCATGGCAGCTCATTCGCAGCTCACCGAGAAAATTTTCAGCAAGAGACGTACACCAGGGGTTTTCCTGAAGCAATTTTGAAATATACCGTGTGTCTCAGAAAAAAATACCCCCTTTTGACTGGAAAAATGATCGAAACGATAAAACGTCGGGACTTTTCGACTGCACAACTAAATTTTGTAATCTTCAACTTAAATGCACGTACCTTGCATTTACAAATTGTCCACGAAACATCGGAGATACGAGCTCCCAAAGTAAAAATTTGAGTGCACCTAAAACCAGAGGTTTTTAGAAAGGGCCTAACCATGATTTGATTTCATGGGCTTTTTCCAAAGGAACTTCAAACTTTTTTCTTTTAGTTTTTACTTTTGAAAAGAATTCTACTCTGTGATGTTTCAATTGTTCTGAAATCGTTTTCTTTTTGAGGAAAATATCGTTCCTCACATTACAATGAAAAAATATTTGCATCCAAGAAGAGGAAAAGGAGCAGATGCTCGCTTATTTTGGAGATGTGGCACGAGTTTATTATTCTCGCCACATTTTTCTTCTATTTGTTTAATTCGGGTCGTGTCAAAGCGTCTATGATTCTTTTTAAAAGCCTAAAGACTAAAAATAACAGTTTAAAATTCCGTTGGAAAATGCTCATGATATCAAATTATGGTTAGGCCCTTTCTCAAAACCTCTGGTTTCAGGTGCAGTCAAACTTTTGACTTTGGGAGCTCGTATCTCCGGTTTTTCGTGGACGATTTATAAATGCAAGGTACGTGCATTTAAGTTGAAGATTAAAAAGTTTAGCTGTGCAATTGGAAAGTCTCGATATCATATCGTGTTGTTCCTTTTTACAGTCAAAAGGGGGTACTTTTTCTGAGACACCCGGTACTACATACCCCCTCTCCCCCCTCCAAGATCGCAACTAGGGTGCAGTCATATGAATTTCACCAATAAGTCAAATTTGCAAGTACCTCTACAAAGTATGATATATACTCATAAAACACCATTGCGAAATAATGAGCCATGTTCGGCCTAAAACCTTTTGATTTCAGTATATACTGTATAGTTTGCCAAACATTAGGCCTAAATTGACCATATGATTAAATTATGCTAAAAGTCTTTATTGTTAAGCCAACAGAAGTTGGTTACCATGCAACTTCAATCAATACTGTCTTCAGATGTGTGAAATACCTTGCTTTTCATCAGTTAATGTGCTGTATCTATACAACTTACAATTCCTCTATGCGTGTTTTGAGGTACATGTAGTGCTAGTTTTGTAGTGCAATGGGTATAAAGCTTCATTATAAGTTTGCATTTCATGTAATTCTTGTGAGACAAATTAGTGCAAGGAAACAAGAAAAAATATTGGGGCCCTAAGACTAACAGATTCAAAATTATGAGTGAATATGTCCATGTATGTTTTGAGGTACGTACTGAAAAAAAAGACGAACTTTAACAATAATTTAAAACAGGATTTACTATTTTATAACATTTAAACTCACTGGGAAGTAATTTTAGTAGGTAGGAGCATACAATAAAACAAAAAAATACGAAAAAAATATCTTCCCTAAGATTTTATTTAATAAGTAAATTTTGTGTATGTTTTGAGGTACATATACCTGTAGAGTAGTGCACAGTTGCCACCTTCGAGTTAGAACACTTTGAATAAAAATTGCCTTGCGTAATGGGACCATTTGACAGGGACAAATTCTTTCATGTTTTCACGCCTAGGCAAAAATACTTTCTCAAGCTTTGAAAATAAGATAGTTTGCCCTTATTTGCAGCCTCTGACTTGCTGATTCAATTATTATTCAATCTCTTTTGAGTTGTACCAAAAAATTTGCTGGGACCAGTTTCAGACAAAAATATTGAGCAAATTCAGTTCATTTCAGTTCAGTTCTCATTTTAAAATTCCACTACATACAAAAATCTTTCAAACATACAACAATTTACTAAAATTATGACAAGATTACAAAAGACAAGTGTCCAACCTTAAGCAAGCAAGTGATTGTTGCGTTTGATAAACAGAAGTTCAGATAACCTTAGTAGGTAAAAAGTATTCTTACTAACTAGAGCAATGACTTTACATAAGAACTGTTTCCATATTAATTTTGTAGAATGTATTGATATGTGCGATCCTATACAGCATGCTAACAAAATTGTTCATTTGATCATGATCATGCTTTTTTAATTGCAGATCGAACTTCAAACAATCATAGGAGTCGCGCACTAACAGCAGTTGTTGCGCCATCAGGTAACTTTGATGATGATGACAGCAAAGCTGGCAGCGATTCACTTCACTGTCCAGAAGCGAGGTCAGAGGAGCCAGCAATCCACTTCTCGCCAGATACTCCTGTGATGAGTCAGGGAATTCAATTTGTGAATTTCGACCAGCTGCCCGAAGTCTCACCCATTCGGTATTGCCCCTGATTCCCATGGTTTTGAACAGTACAGTGAAAACCACTCCCAGGATCTGCCAGCTTCGCAACCATCCAACACATCTTCTTGCTCACGTGGGTTTGGAATAGGTTGCCATGAGCCAAACAACAGATACTTGGCTTCACTGAAGCAGTCTGCTACAGCCACAGTGGAAGCCTGTTCCAAGCTAAAAGAGGAAGCACATCAGGGCCACGTTTATCGTATACCTCCACCAGTTTTCGTGGACACTATGTTTCAATTGGAATTGTCATCCTTGGAGAGCGTGGACAAAATTCTTATTCCGGAGGGAGTTGACGTTGCAAATTGCTCCTGGGATGGAACAACCAATGCAGACTTAAGATGTGCTAGTCAATGCATTAAATTATTCTGATTGTGTCCAAAACGAAGTTTATTGGAGAATCGGTCGCTTTATTTGCAGAAATCATTCTCTGTGGCGACGAGAGATGACAAAGCGGCCGCCTTAGCCAAGAGGCTTCAGGAGAAAAAGGTGGAGTTATACAGGCAGTTGTTGCAGGGGTGCAATTGCGACAGGTGTCGTAGCGTGGATCCGGAACGGCCCATTGGGGGCCTTCACTGCTGTCGCATCGATTCACGTCCAAAGCACTTGCATGCTTGCTATACGAATACCAGAAAACGATCCCTTGTTCGTATGGCGAGTATTGGTGCGGAGCTCAGCCCAGCTCCCCAAAAGCAGGGTTACACCAGGCTAACCATGTCCCCGACTGTGTTTTTGGAATCTGCGCAGAGCAGGCAGAGTTTCGCTTTGAAGGCATTGATGCACCAGAGATTGACACCACCATTTGATACCTCAAAGGGAAGGGTGACTGAAAAAGCACATTTGAACCTTGTATCGGTCATAATTCTCTGCGATTTCTTCGAAGAATCCTTGACAATGCATCATGTGACAAGGTGAGAATTATACCTCGCCTTGATTCCCAAGGACGCAGCGAGGGGTTTTATGTTCGGTTCATCGTCGGTGGTTTTTTCAAAGAACGTGGAGGTGCATCTTGGGTCGATCTCGGAGAGACTTCTCCTTAGGGGCATGGCTTTCGTGTACCCCACATTTGGAATTCCAAGAAGGTATGCGAATGCCAACATAAGGCTCAAATCTTTAAAAAGGTGGGTGTAAAATTTTATTACATTTTTCTTTGAATTAAATGGCTTGAAAGGAACTTAGGGTACTTTGCTGTAAATCTGCCGTGGAAATTTTTTGATATCTTTATTACTTTCAAAATGGCGGCATTTATTATTTCTGAGGCTGTGAAGTCATCAAATTTCTAAATCCTAAACCAGAAGAGCGACAGATTTCTGCTTGCAACAATATTGTAGACCTTCATAAACTATGATTTTCTTGAAGATTGTATCATTTTTCCTCTATCGATTTAGGATTTACGACAATCTTAATTTTTTCAAAACTTTCCATGAATTCTGTCAAAAAACTTATAAATGCCGCCATTTTGAAACTAAGCAAGATATCAAAAGATTTCCACGGCAGAATTACAGCAAAGTACCCTAATTTTTGTTCAAGCCATTTAATTCGGAGAAAATTGCAAAAGAATTTTACACCCACCTTTTAAAGATTTGAAAGATTTGCGCCCTATGCTGCGAAAGCCACAAAAACAGCACAGGATGAAAAAGGGGCCTCTTCGAACACCAAAAAGAAGTTCTAAGAGCAATTGTTCCATGGGTCTGCAGGGAGAGGAAACGTGCCAATAATGGCAAGAATGACAAGAGTCAGGAGAGTTAGGAACATGGGAAGAGTATGGTGACAAAGGAGGAAGAGAAATTGGACGTGATGTTAGATACTCCAAACCAACATGGGACGATGTGTCAAATATAACGTCCTTCTGCGCTCGCCAATGATCTTATCGCCATGAAAAAGAAACTGCGGGTGGGGGAAAGTAGGTTGGAAGGTGCTGGGGGAAGGATCGTTTTTAGAACCTCAGGAAAAGGAGATCTCAAAGGGGACACGGAAATGCCTTTATTTGGACAAACTCGTTCATGTTCTATCTCCTTCCTCTTCAGCTGATTATGCCATCGATGTAGAGGTAGGATCGATGATTGGCACAGCAGATGCTGAGGAATATCATGACATTTTCCTTGGCCCAAAATGTAACGGCAAATCTTTTGTCGATACAATTCTGTCAATGGACTACAATTTGCCGGAAGGTCGTTCCACAAGAGGTATAAGGAATTTAAACCCTTAGCAAACACACCCTTCAATGTGTGTTTGGTGGGAGGGTACCTCATTAGTATATTGTTCAATCTTATATCATTCATTTTACCAACTCTTCGTAATGTTTCCTTGAGAATCTACTTCACTAATTGCATCAAAGAGCCCATACAATAGTATGGTATAGGGGCCTGATGCTACAGCAGCTCCAAAATCCAACTCTACTCTTAGATTTCCAGATTTTGCAGGATAATACTCCATTAGGGCATGCGTCCCCTTTGGTGTTAAAGTGAACACCCAAATGTTTCTAATTGGCCAAGTGTTGGAGTTCAAGAGACAACTCTTATCGTTGACAGCTTTTAAGATTTGCACGTAGGCTTCATAGTAATCTTTGTTATCAGCAGTAAAGTTGGTCTTTACTTCAGGCACGACTAGGGTTCCATCTATCTTAATTCTAGTTGATCTTATACCCAAATTTTTATAATTGAATGGGTTTTCAGTGAAACTTCCATTGAATGAAGAATTCATGCCATAGCGTACATGAGGAGTTTTGGAATCTTCCTGCTGAAAATGTTATCTCAATCCCAACTTGTAACGCCATAGCACCGAATAATTCACCCACCGAAAGTGAAGTACTACCTTTCGTACATTGACATATACGCATTACACTGACGTGGGCATCCTAGCCGGAGGGTGGTAGGATGCTTAGTGATATTCTTGCAATGTAGCCCATGACTCATTTGCCCACACAAAACCTCGCTCGCCATTACATTGCATCAAATAATTCACCCACTGAAAGTGAAGTACTACCTCCGTCCATTGACATGTACGCATTACACTGACGTGGGCATCCTAGGCGGAGGGTGGTAGGATGCTTAGTGATATTCTTGCAATGTAACCTACAACTCATTTACCTACACAAAACCACGCTCGTTACCAGACTACTTGACTTCTAACCTAGGTCAAATTGGGTCCGGATGCTCACTTTTCATCCTACTAAGAATATTCCAGAAGAGGAAGCGTTCACAAACGTGTCAGATAGAGGAAAGCATCACAAAACTCACATGAGAACGAGGTATCACAAAACTGCGTCTGTCAATGTTGCACAACCATGAGTCTGTTACGTTAAGTAGTGAGGTCAAAGTGATATGCATCTTTGATTAAAGGGGCCCATTAGCCATGTACGACGAATGCTGGTACATGACAAAATTCAAAGCAGTGCAGAGAAAAGCTTCTAAACAACCATTGCACAAAGGAAAGAGCACATTCAGACCTTATAACGTGGGTGGTATACGGCTCAGGCTTTTCTTGTGATTCCATAATAGAACGCATTGCATCTTGGTGAAATAATAATTATTTGACAAAAATCGCACTAACGGCCATTGTCATCCGGGAGCACCAGGGTTAGACTTAGCAAAAATCATATATTGCAACTGCAGCAATCATCCTAATATTGGCAAAATTGGCCTTAATCATAAAAAGCTGTCTGCAATCATTGATGAACATAGTACTCCTTGTGAAAGCAAGTCAACAAGTAAAAGCAATGAAAATCAAAATTTTGCTGAAAGAGTAGAGCTGAAGGGTACATGCTATCACCCTGATTTTCAAGTAAATCTTAGGAGATTGAAACTTTACTACATCATGCAAGACATAGAAATTGAAACACGGCTAAGGTTTGAAAGTGACAATGAAAAAGATTGTAATGCAGTTATAGCAGAGGTATTGCTCTAAAATCATTGGAAAATTATTGGGTATATTCCTAAATTCAAGCTGAAGAAAGCGCACTCTGCAATGAAACATCATTACGTCATTTTGGCTTACATTATTGAACATTTTGAGCACAAGATCTCATTGTTTAGCCTCTGTTTACTGTGTTTGCTTCCCATTGTAAAGTGGAAAGTTTTAAGCCTTTCCTATGCCAACAGCGAAGGCAAAGTGACGATATCAAGCGCGCATATCTACGCGCACTGCTATTTTTGGATGAAGTTCCCGGATTAAGAGAAGCCTTGCACCAGACCCTTTGAGCCTCCGCGAAGCAACAATCAAGGGGGTTGTGTTGTGTTCGTCTCATATGCATGGTCTCGTCATCCATGATTTTCAGTTTCACAGCTATGGCGTCCACTCCATCAACCTCAACCGGGAGAAGTAGAAATTGTGGTTGCAAGCGAAAGGTTGTGTATACAGAATTGGACGACGATTCCCTACATGATTTCATGCTATCGGAACAAAGTGACGGAATGACAATTGATACAGAAGGCAGAGAAGTCATGGAGGAAGATGATGATGATGACTTTAGGCCTATGATGACAATTTCAGCGAAGAGGAGAAAGACAATAACAGATCAAAAGTCTACGCTGTTAAAGACAGTGAAGGGTCCTTCGCGACGAAATGCCAATTCCACAAAAGAGGCTGTTTCTCAGAAAGAGCAAAGTAGCGAAAAAATTAGCAAAAAAATTGGTAAGGAGAAGTCAAAACATGTAAAACATGTATCTTTCCTTAAGAAGAAGGAAATGGACAGCCTTGTTTGTATTCTCAATAAAATCGAGTTGATGACAATAATAAACTTCGTTTTTGAGTTTCTTAAAAAAGAAAGACATATTGAACAAAATGATAGAAGGAAGGAAATTTTGGAGGATTTAAAGAAAACTGAAGCTGTAGCTCTAATTTCTACTTTCACAGCCAGCTACAGGGTATAGAAAACACGCACCACCAAATAGAAACCAACCAGACACAGCAGGAAAAACAACTGGTTTCTAGATACGTCCATAATGTGCGGTTTGCTAAAACAAATTCGATAATGATAAATATCTACAAACATCAAAGCAAATTCAATACGAAATTAAGTTAAGCTAAATAAATCAACGAAGGCTAAAAGCCATCTACGATGCATACAACGAATCTAAAACAAGGAATAGAATTAAACTTACAAACTATAAGTCCTCGTAGCCATAAACTTCATGCAAAAGAGCCGCCTAAGCACAGCAAAAACCAGGCCAAAAACGTGTGTAGCATACTGCCTTTTCACAACACGTTTTCCAGTCTTTTCCAAAGCGCAGTTCTTTTTTGGTTCTCTGAGTTCTTGAATCCCCCAAAACCGCGTGCACGAAGCTTTTATAGCTGCGAGTTTGAGAACGAGGCTACTACCATATATAGTTAAAAGCATGCAAAATAAGGCAAACACGTGTGACCTGATTGACACGTAGGGTACAAAGTTCAAGCTCAGGTCACGGGGTCACGGCAAAGTTAGGAAAAACAACATGAAAAACAACTTGAAAAACAACATGAAAAGTTACTTAAACGGTCCCTTGACAATTGTCTCAAAGAGTTGTTTTTGTACGCAACATATCCGGCCCCAAACAGTGGACCACCAGGAAACTGTTTCTATCTTCTTTTCCATTGCTGTACAAAATCACGTTGCTTTCTGTGAATCGTTAGAAGCTTCCAGCAGGCATAGTTTATCAATTGGCCTCACCAATTCTGATTTCATGGTTTTCACCTTGACAGATCTTACAAGACCATCTCTGCCAGGTCTTACCTCTGAAATTCTTCCCAATGGCCAGCAACCTCTAGGCATCGTCTTATCTACAACGAGAACTATATCACCTGTTTCAAAGTTGCGCCTGACGTTGTGCCACTTTTGTCTTGCTTGAAGCGCTGGAATGTACTCCTTTGTCCATCTCTTCCAGAAAATATCTGCCAAGTACTGCACCTGCTTCCATCTTCTTCTGCTATATTGGTCACCTTTGTCGAATAAACCAGGGGGCAAACATTGATTAGGCCTGAGCAACAACAAATGGTTGGGCGTTAAAGCATGATAATCTCTTGGGTCATCTGATACTTTCGTTATAGGACGCCCATTAATGATTGACTCAACTTCACAAAGCAGTGTCTGGAGACCTTCATCATCTAGTGCCTGTTCCTTCAGAAGGGCATTCAACACCTTTCGTACTGATCTGATTGCTCTCTCCCAAACACCACCCATATGAGAAGCAGCTGGAGGATTAAACAACCATTTCATCTCATGCTGAAGTAAAAATGTATGCACTTTGCTGCTCTGATTCCATTTTTGCATTGACTCGATAAGTTCTCTGTTACCTCCCTTGAAATTTGTACCATTGTCAGAACGCATTTCTTCCGGCTTTCCCCGTCTTGCTATAAATCGTCTGAGTGCATTGATGAAGGAATCTGTTTCCAAGTTTTGCGCCACCTCTATATGTATTGCACGGACAGCAAGACATGTAAAAAGCACGCCATACCTCTTGATCAATCCACGTCCTCTCTTCACCATGAATGGTCCGAAGCAATCTACACCAACATTCGTGAACGGAGGCAGATTAGAAATGATTCTGTCGGGTGGTAAGTCTGCCATCTTCTGTTGGGCTGGTCGTTGTAATCGTCGTTTGCAGTCAAAGCAGCTGTTGATCACTCTTCTCACGGGAACTCTGGCTTTGACAATCCAGTATCTTTCTCTGATTTGCGATAGCACGTACTCAACACCAAAATGTCCTGATTGAAGATGATAATGTTTGATGATCAGATCAACGACATGATGCTTTTTTGGGAGTATAGCAGGATGCTTGAGGTCATCAAATCTGGTAGGCATATGTTTAAGTCGTCCACCAACACACAGCAGATCTCCTTTGTAAACTGGATCTAATCTACGCAAAGAAGTCAGCATCTTGATGTCTTTCCCATACTGTTCCCTTTGTACACATAAAACAATGGTGTGTTCTGCCTGTCTCATCTCTTCTACTGTCATTCTTCCCTTTCTGATTGATTTTAGTGCTTCCTCGTCCTTTTGCACAATCAGACGTAGCCATTGCTTGTAGCGAAGCAACCATGCAACTGTTTTCTTCAATTGATTCCACACAGAGTATTTTGAGAATATGAATTCGGTCATACCTTCGGCTTCTCCCACATTTACAGCATGTGACTGCACTGATTTCTTCACTTCAGGGTCATCTTCTGAAATGTCATCAATCGTCTGCTGTAAGTTGTCCTGCCAAAATGAATCATTCTGCCAAAGAAATTCTGGGCCTCTAATCCATCTAGCACCATTGACTAGTTGAGCTGCTGAAAGACCTCTCGAAGCATCGTCTGCTGGATTCAATGCCGTTTCCACATAAAACCACTGGTTTGGATTTGTGCCATCATGGATAACTGTGAGCCTGTTTGCCACAAATGTTTGAAATCTCTTGTTTTCGTTCTTGATGTATTTCAACACTGACGTACTGTCCGTCCAAAAAAATGATCTATCAATTTGGATGTCGAGTTCTCTTCTCACCATTTTGTCAAGCCTCACAGCAACAGTAGCGGCAGAAAGTTCCAATCTTGGAATTGTCACAGGTTTGATCGGTGTTAGTCTTGATTTGCCAAGCATAAATGAGCAATGGATGTTTCCCTTGTTGTTCACTGATCTGAGATATGTAACTGCACCATAGCCAACCTCTGACGCATCAGAAAAATGATGAAGCTCAGTATGTACGACATCTCCAAAACTCTCAGGCTTAATGCACCTCTCAATTGAAAATTTCTCTATCGTTGGTAATTCTGTCAGCCACTTCTTCCAGTCTATGAGTTCTTCTGCAGGTATGTTCTCATCCCATCCAAGTTTCTTGCGACACAAGCTCTGCAGTGTCATCTTCGCTCGTAGAATTAGAGGAGACACAAAACCAAGAGGATCATAAATCGATGAGATTATACTTAGCATACCTCTTCTTGTGGATGGCTTGTCCTTTATGCTTATATTGTACAGGAATTTATCAGTCTCAACATTCCATTGCATACCCAAAGCTCTCTCTACAGGCAGCGTTTCAGTCTCAAAGTCAATGTTCTTTAGATCCTTTGTCAGTTCTGACTCTGGTATTGCATCCAACACGTCTCTTTTGTTGCTGATCCACTTGGTCAAATGGAATCCACCAAAAGAAAGAAGCTTACTTGTTTGTGTATAGATCTTGATCGCATCTTCTGAGCTCTTTACAGATTTCAGCAAGTCGTCTACGTAGAAATTACGTTGCACTGTCTCAATGATGTCACTGTCAAACTTGTCTGCGTTGTCCACTGCAGTTTTTCGCAAAGCATATGCAGCACAGCTGGGAGACCATACTCCACCAAAAAGATGCACCAACATTTGAAATTCTTCTGGTTCTACGTTCACATCACCAGCAGGATACCAAAGGAATCTGAGAGAGCTAATATCATTGGGATCGACACGCACCTGATGAAACATTGCTTCTACATCTGCCATCACAGCGACAGGCTCTTGACGAAATCTCAGAAGAACACCAATCAATGAGTTTGTTAGATTTGGACCTTGCAAGACATTTTCATTGAGCGACTCACCACGGTACTTGGCTGCGCAGTCAAACACCACCCTCACTTTGTCAGGTTTTTTGGGATGAATAACATTGTGATGAGGTAGATACCATACGACGCCATTGCTGTCACTGATTTGATCTTCTGGGACTTTTCTAGCATAGCCTTTAGTTTGTAGGTCGTCTATGAAATTTGAGTACTTGCATCGTAGGTCAGGATCCTTTGCCAGTCTTCTTTTCAAATGTCGTAGTCTGTGCTCAGCCAAGGCACGGTTGTTCGGTAAACAAGGATGTGGGTTCTTCCACGGAATTGCAACTTGATAGTTGACTTACTTTTCTTGGTATCCATAGCCTTGATTTTTCTAAGTGATGATAAAAAACGTTGGTTTTCTTCATGGAGCTTCTGAAACTCTACAATATTCCAATTTAAGTCTTTCAATGTGGCTGCAGCAGTACTTTTTATTGCAAACTTTTCCTTGTATTTCTTTCTTGTGTCTGTCAGACCTGTTGCAAGATGGACTGCCTCTTTTTCCAATTCTTCAATCATTAATTCAATCTCCGTTTGAAGTTGTTCAGGTCCTAGTTTTTGATTGTCCTGCATGGGCCAGGTGGAAAACGCGGAAAACACAGAAAATGCGGAAAACACGGAAAAGGCAAACTTTCCGGGTTTTCCGGGTTTTCGTATTGGCTATAGGTGATTTTTGAAAACGCGGAAAACTCAGAAATTTCTTCATATCAAGTTTTATAAGTAGGTTTTTGTAGGCTTACTGTAATCTGCGTAAGCATGCGAAAGTTACGCATGCTTACGTAAGTTACGCATTTTACAACAAAATGCGTAAGAGGATGCGTAAGAGGATGCGTAAGATGATGCGTAAGATGAAAGTTATGCGTAAGATGATGCGTAAGATGAAAGTTATGCGTAAGATGATGCGTAAAATGAAAGTTATGCGTAAGATTTCACAAGAAAAGTCGCTCCAGACTCTGTTGGACCATAAGGCGACAGGATCAGACTCTGTTGCACCCAATCAAATCTCTTGAACTTAATCATCAAATTGAACGTCACTCTTCTCGTGCGCTTAATTCAACGATTAGGTTCGGCGGACAAGAAGAGCGGCGTCTAACTCGGGCCTAAGAAACTGTGCTAGAAGCCATGACATGCCAATTAATTTGAAGGGTAAGGCCGAAAAGTCGGAGTTGTCGGAGATCTCGGAGCAATGACTCAAACTTTTTCAACTCCAACTTCGGTTTTCACCTATATGCTGAAGTTGGAGATGTCGGAGCAAAGACTCAAACTTTTTGTGTGCAAATTTCAGCTCCAAAAAATTCTTTTCAATTTGGAAAAAGAGATATTTATTTCATTTTCATTGAAATTACTAAGCTCTTAAAGATATATTGAAATACGATGTTCACTATTCTGGATGTTTACTAATAGCGGACAGCGATAAGGTTTCTTGTAGGGCCTAGGCATGAATTCTTGAGGGGGAGGATGCTTAGGTCTTTCAAATGATTTTCTTCAAGGTTTTATCAAGAAAAGGATGTGTATAATTGGGTTCAAAACATAAAATCACTGTGAATATTACTGAAGATTAGAGAGGTTCAACAACAATTTTCGCATGATTTTTTTGGATTAGCTTTTAAACATTTTTCTTGGTTTTAGCTGAATCAACCAAATCAGCCATGTAGATTCTGAATCTACTATTATTGCACAATTATTATGCTGAGGTATTATCATTATGAACAGTTACTGCATTTTACTAAAAGGCCTAGTCATTTTTCCATATCTTAACTTTTCTCATTGTTTTATGGCCAATAAAATCGGGAAAATTGCCTCGCTATTATATATTTGTATCATAAAGTTGGTGGGACAGGTGATGGCTGTTCCTGGCTGTAATTTATTGCAGCTAAACTCACGATAGTATGCCAAAATACTACCATGAGAATCTATGGTGACATAAATCTGATGAGTATGGAATTGTCAAACAAAAACTGGTAATTACCCCTGTTAATTAAGTCAAGTACCCCCCCCCCCGGGGTTCTTTGCATCTATTAGCCTTAAGAGGGGCATGACAATCTAGCAACGATGTGTCTGATTTAATCCAGAATACTAGTCAACCTTTTGAATAGAGTTTGCTTCATTTTGCTTCATGTAAGAAGTCCACCAAATTTCTTTGAGATACCTTTAACCAATAAAAAATAAAAAATACTTTTGTTTGGACCATTTTGTGCGAAAATTCGGGTATTTTTGGTTGCTATGGCAACATGGAAGGTACCATTTTGAATTTTTCAGTCCAAAAATGTTACATTCATGTCAATGTACCATCTCAACTTGGTTATAACCCCATATCTATAGTAACTCTATGACCGGGGGGATGCTACCTTAAGAGCTATTAAAATAAGTTTGGTAGGGGGGCGAAAAAGGCCCCCCCGGTTAGGATAGGGTTAAAAGAGTCAATGGAAAACAACCACAATCTCAGTGAAACAAATCAGCACACCACTCATGAAATTAAGTCCTTAAAACAAACTGATAAGGAACAAGACGTTAAACAAGCAACACTTCCCTTAAATCAGAATTGCACGGTTTTATACAAAACACAAAGATGGTGTTTACTGCGACAAAAAGAACGAAAAGGTTACTTTAGTTACAGCAATTATAGCCAAAGAAGAAACTGAATCCAACAAGGAAAATTTATTTGAGTTCAAAACAAAGATTTTAGACAAGTTGAACCACCTGAACCAAGTCACCAATTACCCTCAGCAAACATATCAGCCAGCCTCCGCAGAGCACTGAGAGGAAAGAGGATATTGACACCATTGACACCATGTACAAAAAGCTGCAAGGTGCAACACCTACTGAAAATCACAGTAGTAATAATCATCACATGGCAAACACAATGTATGGTGGCCGAGGTTTCCACAAGGATTTTTTATGGAAAACGTTTTTACTTACAAAAAAAGTCTTGAAAAAAAAGAATGCGAAATTATTTTGTGAAATTAAATCTAAATCGAAATAATTCCTTTTCATCCAGAAATTACTGACAACATTATTTTTTATTTTGCAAAACAAATTCAATATTATTTCAAAATAAAATTTCTTTGCCAAGGCCGAGAATTGCCACAGTATACCAGAATCCGTTGTTTGATAACGAGGCTCTGCTGTCTCAAATTCGGCCATTTGCATCACTTGAAGCGATAAATCAACCAAGATGTCAGAGCCGAAGCAAAAGCCAGCAGCTAAGTGGAAGAACTTCAGGAATGAAATGAAAGAGAAGCGTTTAAAGCAAGGGAAAGTTAAATGTGGAGTTAGTGAAACAAGAGTGGAAGAGCTGATCGTGCAGCGTCTAAGCTCTACAGTTTCTGGAAAAGCCCAACAATTTTAGAGAATTGGGCCCAGAGAATTTGTTGCGTTCTCGCATGAGCATCTCACAATCCCATTTATTAAAGATGCCTGCTTGGAACATTTCAGAGAAAGGATTGGTGAGGGATTGTATGTGATGTGCTAGCCAGTGAACAAGGCCCTTCATGCCATTCAGTTGCACAAATTCCCAATAAGAAGTTGATACATGTACAATTTCTTAAAAGTGAGGTGCTTTCAAATTCCAGTGACGACGACATTCTTGGGATATGTGCAATTCCAGTTCCAGCCAAGAAGCGAAGACACACGTCTCAAAATGTGAANTTTTGAATTTTTCAGTCCAAAAATGTTACATTCATGTCAATGTACCATCTCAACTTGGTTATAACCCCATATCTATAGTAACTCTATGACAGGGGGGATGCTACCTTAAGAGCTATTAAAATAAGTTTGGTAGAGGGCGAAAAAGGCCCCCCCGGTTAGGATAGGGTTAAAAGAGTCAATGGAAAACAACCACAATCTCAGTGAAACAAATCAGCAAACCACTCATGAAATTAAGTCCTTAAAACAAACCGATAAGGAACAAGACGTTAAACAAGACAACACTCAACAGACAAGCTCTACAGTTTCTGGAAA
This sequence comes from Aurelia aurita, assembly GCA_004194415.1. Taxonomy (NCBI): domain Eukaryota; kingdom Metazoa; phylum Cnidaria; class Scyphozoa; order Semaeostomeae; family Ulmaridae; genus Aurelia; species Aurelia aurita. Next base: position 41,088 of record REGM01000544.1, on the reverse strand, counting down.
AGCCCAAAAATTTCAGAGAATTGGGCCCAGAGAATTTGTTGCGTTCTCGCATGAGCATCTCACAATCCCATTTATTAAAGATGCCTGCTTGGAACATTTCAGAGAAAGGATTGGTGAGGGATTGTATGTGATGTGCTAGCCAGTGAACAAGGCCCTTCATGCCATTCAGTTGCACAAATTCCCAATAAGAAGTTGATACATGTACAATTTCTTAAAAGTGAGGTGCTTTCAAATTCCAGTGACGACGACATTCTTGGGATATGTGCAATTCCAGTTCCAGCCAAGAAGCGAAGACACACGTCTCAAAATGTGAACAAAAATATTTCTGTTCTGCCTAGCAGCTCTGTTGATGTTTAAAGCAGACCAACAGCTGTTGCACAGTGGGCCAAAATGGTGATTTTGCAGACATTCGTCCATATCTCAGGGAAAATGAATGCTACAGTATTGGTTGATGGCTCATTTTCAACGTATTAAAACAGCGAATAAAACTTATCAAGAAAATTGGGAAATTTTCACATTTAGGGGGGATGGGGCCAAAATTCTTATTTTTTATTTTGAACCAAGAATGCTTTTTATCACCAGGCAAGTACAAAAAAGTGCTCCAGATTGAAAAGGCTACTGTAGCCAGTACAACACAGCAGTACTATTAGAAAACGCCTCATTTAATGTCTCATTTGATTTTAAAATTTTATCTGGCTTAAATTGGCCATTTCTTGATCCATTTTAAAACACCCTCGAGAAGGGCTACAAATGGTGATCAATTTTTGTTGCCCATTAAATGTAAATTTCCACGTCTGCAGTTCAATAGTTTATAGCCGTTNGATACATGTACAATTTCTTAAAAGTGAGGTGCTTTCAAATTCCAGTGACGACGACATTCTTGGGATATGTGCAATTCCAGTTCCAGCCAAGAAGCGAAGACACACGTCTCAAAATGTGAACAAACATATTTCTGTTCTGCCTAGCAGCTCTGTTGATGTTTAAAGCAGACCAACAGCTGTTGCACAGTGGGCCAAAATGGTGATTTTGCAGACATTCGTCCATATCTCAGGGAAAATGAATGCTACAGTATTGGTTGATGGCTCATTTTCAACGTATTAAAACAGCGAATAAAACTTATCAAGAAAATTGGGAAATTTTCACATTTAGGGGGGATGGGGCCAAAATTCTTATTTTTTATTTTGAACCAAGAATGCTTTTTATCACCAGGCAAGTACAAAAAAGTGCTCCAGATTGAAAAGGCTACTGTAGCCAGTACAACACAGCAGTACTATTAGAAAACGCCTCATTTAATGTCTCATTTGATTTTAAAATTTTATCTGGCTTAAATTTGACATTTCTTGATCCATTTTAAAACACCCAAATAAAATTTGACACGGACAGCAGCCTGATCTCATTCATGTGTGCCTATTATGCCTATAGTGCATTCTGCAGACCACCAGTACCCACCATCAAAATGTCCACATGCCTCATCTGTATTTATTTGATTCTGGACTTGGTTTAATCCTAATATGTATAATATATAAATACAAATTGCTGCAACAAAAATTCACATTTTTTTAAAACAAACGACTTCCTTGAGCTTCATGGACATGTGCAAACAAATTTGTTTCTAAATTCTTTGAAATTTGGCTGCACAACGCTTGGACAATCTTAAAATTATATACAGAACACAATTGTATACATAGCAAGACCTTACATCATTCTTTCAAAGTTTTCAAGTTTTTCTCAAACATACAATTAAATGCTGATAATTGTTTGTAGGTACATCAGGGCAGTTGGTTACAGATGGCTGGCAAGGTGGCTGTTTGGCTACTTGGGCTGGGACAATACCAGGCCATTACCAGCATGCATATACCATTACATGAGGACAAAGTATGGCTCTGGACATGCTAAAGGTTATGCAGCAGCAAACGAAAGAGATTGAACTTCTAACTTTGTGTGTAATCGTGTTGTAGGAGTGTAATTTGCTGCACACCACTAATTTGCAAAAAGGCTGGGTTTTGTTTGTCTTAATAAAAATCTGAATTCCCAAATAGATACGTAGATTGGCCTTCCAACTAAACACCTGCGCTAATTTTCATAATAATTTGAGTTCATGGGGCTACAAATGTTTCCCCTTATTTAGTTTTGGGTCACTTGATCTTTGCAGAATAAGAGATTTTGTTGCATGTAATGAGGTACCTCAAACTTTTCCCTCAAAATTTGAAATTCGGATTTCACAGAAAAAATTTGCATTATTTGTAGCATTATAGCATTTAGTAAGCTGAGGTACCACACTTCCCAATTTTATCATTCATTGTATACTACAGCCACTATTATGACAGGAGTTATACCAATTTCTAGTTTTGCTGTCATTATATTTCAGCAAATTATGAACAGAAAAATTTAACTGCAAGACCATTTTTTTATCCCTTCCTTGGTTTTTAGGCATTTTTTTGCAAATTGGTGGTGCTCTTGTCTTCTTCTCAGTGCTGTTCTCCTCTGTGGTTTTCTTGCCATGTTCTTCTTGAAGTTTTTCTTGTTCCTCCACTACAATATGATGATAATAAGTCAATTTTAACATCTGGGTAGGAACAAAAAGTGTTCACCACATCAAAATGTATTTCAGGACAAGTACTCTAATGTCTTTTTACTTTTTTGTACTCTTGTAGTAATATCTGGGGAAACGCAAAAACTTGACTCAAATCTCAGCCTCTAAAGAACTAACAGAAAGAAATGTGTAATAAATTCTTTTTTATAATCTTTGTAAGTATTTTGTGCTCACTTGAAGGACATGGTACATTCTGAACTTTCAGCTTATATTCCTTGTAGTTGTTGACTGCTTCCAACTTGCTCTTATTGGTTTTAAATTTGTGGCTGAGAGGCACTAGTTGTTTTGCCATAAATTCATCATATTAAGGCTTCAGCAACGGACGTGGTTTTTGAACAGTATTTGTCTCATTTCTCTCACATAGCCTATAAGAAAATAGCTTTCTTAGGAAAAGACTACAACAGTAGAATGAATGCCAGATCCAGAGACGCTTGAGATGAAATAAAACAATGTTAAAATATGAATAAGAGGAACACCACAAGACACCATGAAGCAAAAAGCAACCCAATTCTTAACAACTTTTATCATAAATTAAAAACAACAAGTTATATATACAGCAGATGTGTAATTTTGTCTTCGTGCAGTCTTTTGGTGTTCTTGTTATTCATAAGGAGATAATGGCTGTTATTATTCTACACAATCCAATTTATCAAATCTATCTTTGAGCAAGTCTGCACAATGAAAATAAATATATACCTGGGTCTTGAAGGTTGAGATATTTATCAATATATGTACTGTAGCATAAAAAGAAAGTGTGCAAATTGCCATAAACAAGATACCAGTATATTGTAAAACAAAAATACCAACACAGCTGGCTTACAATTTCCTTGTCATGTCTTATGCACCTGGTTGAAACATACTATATGTTGGTGGTACTGATCGTTCTTTCACAACCTCTTCTCCTTATTTGTATTTGGGCCATACCACTTTGTAATAGGGTTCACCAGTCTTTGAGATTTGTGTCTCTCTGTGTAGGTTTTCATTGAGTGTTTCTCAAATTTTTTCACTTTTATCACCTAAATGAGGTATAACTCACGAGCAACGCCTCCGTTTAAAGAAAGATGGAAGACCTTGTCCGAAAGTTTTTATGAAGGGTGCAGTTAGTGAATCGGTGTACGAAAATTTTTCTTGGATCTGTGGAGATTATTTTTGTTGGCCATGTCTTGTCATGGGGTGTGTGTCTACGGTAAGTAAAAGCCTTTCGCAATTTTTTTGTTGTATATATTACATATTTGTTTTGTAGGAATAGTGGTATAGCTAATCATATTCTGCCTATACTGGGTTTTCAAGAAACTACGTTGCCATATTAAGCAGAAATCTCGCCTTTAGTATTAATTGATCGTTATTACAGTTTTACTTTATCATTTAGTGCATTTTTAACGTACTTCCACTTGTTCAAATGACAGGAAACTGTTCAATTAAAGACTTAGTACGCTGCAGTATTAGAATCTTGAAACTAATACCCTAGTACCCTATTGGTGGCTACAGATCAGGGTGAACGCCCTCAATAAATTCAGTTCTTAAGCTCGAAGAAAAGCCGTAATCTAGATGGCCGTGAGCCAGTCTTTGCCGCAGCATAAGCAGGAACCAATACATGTCAGCACAAGGGTTTTACATGCTTTTTTCGCTTCTTTTGCTTATGTTGCCTATATCAGGAGGATGATGCGTTTTGTTTAGTGGAGAGTGACGTTGATATCGATGCAGTAAAGGAAGGGAAACCAAATGTTCAAGATTTACTGTCAGTAATAAAGAAGGCAGAGCTTGAGATGCACTCCTCAAGCAGGAATGAAACTTCTAGAACTTGCATTTGCGAGGCCTTTGACAAGTGTCCACTGTGAACGGGTTTCTAGTAGAATGAAACGAGTGGTGTCAACTGTGTCACCATCAAGGTCTAGGATGTTGCAAAAGAGAAAAGAGATGCTAGTGTTTTTGCAAGTCGTTAGTCGAACACAAAACATTGAGATGGCTTGCTGGGCAGCAATATTTTAAAGACAATGTTTTTGCTAGATTCAAATCTTACAATCAACGTCGTTTTGAAAGATCTTCTAGAAAGTGAACTTTATCCATTTCTCCACCCCTGTTACACAGTTAGCTGTGTTATGATTAATGTTATTTGATGTCACTGACACAGACTTGAGGCTACCTACNCCGACTAGCATGGGAAGAACTTGGCGCCAACCTGCTTAAAATACCCCCCAGAAGCCCCGATCTGAACCCAATTGAGAACGCGTTCCATCTGGCGGCACAAGCACTGAACAGAGAGACAATTGCAAGATCGATCAACAAGGAGACATACGAAGAATTCAGCAGCCGAGTTATCAGGACATTATACGACATTCCAACTGAACTAGTAAACAAAACTATCGAATCTGTAAGTCATCGTATAACGCAAATATTATCTAACGGAGGTTTACGACTTAAATACTGAGTAATATTTCGAGTCTTGTAGTGCGCCATGTCATTCTAGGGGGCGTTCCACTCAACATCTATGCCAATAATAAACGCAAAAAAGTTGTTTTTGTAAAGGACAATAGGAATGAAAATTTTCCTTTAAGATACAGTTGATTTGATTTAAATCAACCTTTGATTGCCTTCTGATACTTATTCGAAAGTTTAGCGCGAATAATCGTAAACTTTGCAGATTTGGCCTAAGTACGTGGAATTTCCCCCTTCGACTGGCTATTGCTCGTAAACGCGTTCATAAACGTCATTTTTAGGATAAAATTTTGCATTAAGGATACTTTTAATATGTTCGGATAATGCAACTAAATAAAATGTCTCTATTTACATTCATGACTACTATAAAACTTTAACATGCCCAATTGTTTTTGAAACTTCCAAACCTTTGTGTACATTGCGAATTACGTCATCATTGCTCGCCACAATGCTCACTACAATTCCCGCTAACATCGCTCGTTTTAATTTCTTATTTCTTTTGGAGATAAACATGCAAAATTTGTCAAAAATGTATATTATCTTGTTAGTGTGAGTAGAAACTATTATTCAAGACCAATAACAAAACACAATTCTACGTGGCGAAGCGAAATTGAAGGATTTTACCAACAATGCTCACTTTTGGTACCTTTAAATAATTTCTATACCCCTTTTAGTAGTATTTCAAGTGAGCAGTGTCGCAGTTTTCATGATTTTGCGGCAATCTAATGCAAAATTATCGAGTAAAAATCTAGCCCATGTGTGCATACAGGCATTTGCTACAGTTTGAGTGGCTGCATTAACTTTTTCATCAACGTTGGTGGACGTTTAAGAATCTTTAAAAAGTGGGAATTGTTGGTGGGAATTGTTCAAAACCCCTCGCTCAGTGTCGTCATTCATTTGGTTATTTGGCTTCTCCAACGACTTCAAGGTCAGTGGTGCGATGATAAATTGTTTGTGATCGTTTATTGTCCGTTCCAAAAGAACTGATGTTGATTTCAAAGGACAAAAATACACCCTTTTCATAGATAAGGTATTGAAGAATACAAGGTAATATTGGCCAATGTAGCCTGCAGCCGTTGTTGTCATGGCGCTACTCGCTCTTATTAAGCAGCATGGCAAATACTAGGAGAAACATCGATTTTCGAAATGAACAAACGAGTTCAAAATGTGTGTTAATTGTCATATTTTTAATGGTAAGGCCTGGTTCAAACGTCGCATTTATCATGTGCCGAATATAATAGCTATTTTATTCGACCCAAATGCGGATTTCAAAATTTTTGATTCAAACGTCGAATATATCATGCGCCAAATTAAATTCAACGGACTCGCTTTGACAGAAAACCGCCTCGATTTGGAATACCTATCAATTGGCTATTATCTTCTCTGAATACAAATAAAATCAGACAAGGAAATAAACAGACCCATGAGACCACCGTTTATTACTCAGACACAAACAATTTGATTAACGCATACGCAACAATAGTGCATTGTTCACATAATTCGTCCCTAGTGTGCAGTAAGGAGATCGGGGACAATAGAAAATGACACCAAATAAATTTAAATAATTTATGCATTTGATTCGGCACTTGAAAAATTCGACGTTTGAATCTGCAGTGCCATTTTGATTCAAATGTCGCATTTATCATGTATTTAATTCAACCTATTTAATTTGGCACATGATAAATGCGACGTTTGAACCAGGCCTAAGATCGCCCAATCGTCACGGCTATAACGAGGAAAGGCTTTGGGCAAAGGGGTCTGTTTTCTACCGAAACATACAGCAACGAGCTGTCATTGTATACAAGTAACACCGTTGTGTTCACAATAATTTCCATTTCGTGGTTTTATTTATAAAGTTTGCATTTGTATTAATATTGAACTATAAAAATTTACATTCCTGTCTCTCAATTTGTTTAATGTCTTTTCGATTATAACGCGATACACATATATTTTTTATAAGGAACTGAGAAATTGAGCCAGCACTCAAAGTTTCTTAAAATTATCAGATTTACGAGTTTCTTAAAGGTTTTATAAGCGGTTTCTTATAAAAAAATACATGTAATTAACGTACTTAGAAATCCTCGCGCTCAGTCTCTATCTTATAGGCGAGGATAAATTCTGCAAAACAACGCGGACAGGGTTTTAGCTCCTTTCGTTCATCTTCCGGAATCACTTTCCACAAGTTGAAAGATCGCCACCTCACCTCCATCATCCTCGTATTGACTTGGTCTACAGAACCACCCTTCGCGGAAAAGATCGCGATATATATCATTAGATAGGCCAGTTATGCTGATTCCGAATATGTATGGTAGTAATATATTTTACACAATGATGAGGAAGTTATAGCATCAAATAGAAAATGCACTAACAGGATGGTGTACCTACAGAAATCGTATATAGGCGTAGGCGTGAACAAAAAGTAATGCAAATACATGCAAATGTAAAGAATTATCACATATCACGAAATGCAGGGAAGTCACCACTGTATTCTCGAGGAGATCCGCAGAAGTTACAAAGATTATACAGTGCTACTGACCTTTATAAGAGTGCAGTAGTATATAAGGTGCTACTATTGTGCACCCCTATGACGTCAATCGTTATGCTTCACCTTTCATTATGCGTTATGCTTCACTAATCGTTATGCGTTATGCTTCACTATCATAGGTATAATCTTATCCAAGGTTAATCTTATCCAACGGATAAGGTTATCCAAAGTATAATCTTATCCAAAGTATAATCTTATCCAAAGTATAATCTTATCTAAAGTGTGATCTTATCCAAAGTATAATCTTATCTAAAGTGTGATCTTATCCAAAGTATAATCTTATCCATCATTGAATCTTGTTCGATTATCCAATTCGAATTATTCGATTAGGTCATTCTAACTATGAGATAAGCGTGTATTAATTTTGCTGCGGAGCACAACGCCTCTGCGAGGTTTCACTTTGATAGTTGATTGAGGATTGATTCAACGATGGTCATGTTCCAAATTCGGTTTTTATAACTCATTCCACTTTTGAGATAATTACATGCAAACTTTGCTGCGCAGGAGATCACGTGACTAAACTTTCGCGCCAAAGTCGTGCTGACGTGATCGTCAAATGTTTGGCAAACCGTTTTCGCTTGATATCTCAACTTCTAAGACAGCTATCGAGTCGTACAAAGTATCAAACGAAAAGGTAAGCCTAGCTCTACTCGAATTTAATGGTTTTAATGAAAATGGATCGTGTTTACTCATTACATTTGACGTACTTTGCTTTTGCTATGTTTTCTATATGTTTTCCAAGTGTATTTGTCTTTGGTTGATGCTTTAGGCCGTATCATTCATTGTTGACGTTTTGAAACATGTGTATAAACGTTGTTGTTGTTTTTTTCCTTCCTTTATACAGTGCTACTGACCTTTATAAGAGTGCAGTAGTGTTCACACTTTGAACGACATGCACGTTAGAATGAGGAGGCAGAGAATGCAATATGTGGAGAGGCAGAGGCGCTTAATGGAAGATCAGACGAGAGAATACAACCGAAATTTAGATAGGGAAAGTAAGTTGTTTGTTTTCCTTAATTTCATTGGCCTATTTGTTCATTGATTCGTTGGTTTTTTTTTTCCTTTTCTTTTTTTTTTTGCTTATTCGTTCATTTGGTTGATCGTTTGGTTGGTCATTTGATTGTTTATTTGTTCATTTATTCATCATTTCTTTTATTTTATCATAGGGGAGAGAGGTGTCAGGAAATTGCACCGATCCATGCTTAGGGACGCAAGGGCTTGGCCAAGCAGACTGAAGAGTACGACAAATCCATCCACGTCAATCTGCAATGTCTGCATGGAAGACATGGCTTGCACCGATGATTGTTCGTGCTTTCATGGAATACCATGTGAGCTTTCATGCAAGCATGTTTTTCATGCAGATTGTCTACACACATGGATGGAAACACGAGCCAGCGAAGGTTTGCCAACGTCCTGTCCACTATGTAGGGAAGCCATAAACCTTATCGAAGCTGAACCAGTCCTCGTACCAGCGCAAGTCTCTACTTCAGTCGGAGTACAAACTGTTGAGGTTGAAGAAGAAGGGGAAATAACGCCAAGTGAAGGAAGTCCATCTTTGCTTGACGAAGTTCCCTCTACTCCTTCAAATTCTCCAGCTATTTCTCCGACTAGTCGTAGTCGTACGACGAGGGCTGGTTCAGGCTTAGCCGGACAGTCATCGTCGAGGTTAGCAGAGGTGAGAAGTGGATTGAGAGATGTGCGTTTGAATGCATCGCAAGCAGCAAGAATAAGAGGAGGGTTGGCAAGGCTTCGAAGAATTGCGCCAAGAAGACCACGCCCTACCCTTGTGCCTACAGTCGTCGTGCAGAGGCTAGAGAACATGGACACGAGTAGCGGAGGTGAACGATAAGTTTCACACAGTAGCTATCTCGTGTCTTTAAAATCTAAAAGAGGTTGTTCGCTACTGTCGACATTATCGAACGCGTTCGTTATTTAAATAATTTGTGATTAATGGTTTTGTGATTTTGTAATGGTTTTGTAATTGTTTGATTGATTGGTTTGATTTGAATGTGATTCCTGACATCTTACTTACTCGTTCTTTTCATGGTTCCTCAGACTTGATGATGGATAAGGCCCAATGATGGATAAGGTTTAACGTCGGATAAGATTTGAATTTTGAATGCATGCTAACGGATAAGGTTCGTTGATAGATGAAGTTCGATGTGAATTCGAAGTCGTGCGTTTGCGCTTCTAAGTTTGGAATTTGGAATTCGAAGGTTCTATTATGGAATTCGAAAGCGCAATTTATCGAATTCGAATCGACTTTAGACCTTCTGAACTTTGACTCATTGATCAAACCGTCATCTAACTTTCATCTATCAACGAACACCGAATTTTCTGTTTTGTCAACGAATTTAAAATGTGGTCTGGTTTGAATGTACCGATGGTTTGGGTGTCAGCCGATCACGATGAAACGAAGGAGGATGAGTTTGTCGGAGAAGACTTTAATGCTGACTTGGATGGTATCGAACTTGAAGGTTTCTTCGAGGACCTTGATGGAATCATTACTGAACAAGAGCTACTACCTCAAGTTTCACCACTACCACCACCACCTTCACTTCCAATCCTCAACGACCAACTTGAACCTTTCATCTCTGTCAATCCAGCTCTCCATCAACATGCAATGTCTTTGATAACTAGCAACGAGAGATACATTTGGGTGAACACGAGAGATTGTTTCATTAGACATAACGTAGCCAACCAAGGAGAGCTGCTTTGTGAAATGATAAAGGCGAATGCAGCGACGTTATTCGTTTTGCGAGGAATGAATGACACATCAGGGTATAGCGGACAAGACATCATTGTGGTTGTGATGGCTCCAAACAGGATGTCGAAGTTGGGAATCTTTTGAATTCGTGAACTTTGTGAGACGGGAAGAAAATGCACAATGAATGGCGTAGTCCGAGAGACTTTTCAGAAGAAGCCAAGACTTATTGTTGTTGCTAGGGGACCTGCAAATCCAGAATTTATGATTGATTATTTTAGATTTAAACCTAGTTTTAGAGCATGAGGCTAATTTGTTAATTTGTAATTTAGTTGAATTTGAATGGATTTTGATTGATTTGATTTGAATGATTTTCCCTAACGTCATATCTACTCGTTTCTGTCACATTTTCTCAGGTCTAACGTCGAACGACTCCATGTATAAGCGCGTTTAGTCCTTAAAAGAAGGTTGGTTGCGAGCTTTGTCATTTTGGGCTGAGACCTTTACTGACCGTATCGCAATTGACCATGGCTGCACGTGAAATGAAATTTTCAGTGAATGTTAACGGTGGTAATGTGTTCTTTTCAACGGCAGAACATCGAACTGTCGTACGAATTTTGAGCGATGGAACTACGTTTGTTGACAATGTCAAACGCAAGGAGTTTACTCCTGAGTCCAAGTCAAGCTTAAAAGAGGAGGAAGTGATCGTTGTTGACAGTGTGCAATCGTCTGGAGGTGACCATTCGATCTCTAGGCCAATCACAATTCCAGTTTGCAAGGAAAGCCAGGGAATACAACATAAATCTGCTTGCTCTAAACCAAAGAAGAGGAAATCGTAAGGATGTTTTTGAAGGGACAATGCAAGGTTAAGAGATGGGTTGGTGGATGTTTTTGAAGGGACAATGCAAGGTTAAGAGATGGGTTGGTTGTTTGTGTCAAAAGTTAAAGGAAAAGGCTGGAAAGAGGAAGGGTGGGAGGAAGGAAGAGAGGGATAGTCGCGAGAGAGGGAATTGGTTTACTAGGAATATTGGCAAATTATTTAGACCAATGGTGATGAGATGGTTCTAGATAAGGTCTCATGATGGATAAGAGTTGAGATGGCTAACATTAGTTAATGGATAAGTTCGAAATTGGAACTTTTCATTATCTTTAAAAGGAACTTGCTCCTTCAATCAGCAACACTCAATTTCAAACCATAAAGTCTTCAACAGTTTTACAGTCTTCAACGATCTTCAACAGTCTTACAGTCTTCAACAACAACGATGGAGTTGCAAAATCCTGAAAGATCATTCTGCTCGGATGATTCATTCAACTCGTTTATGGAATGTTGGTCTCCGCTTTGGGATGCACCCACACCCCCATCGCTTTGGGATGCACCTGCGACCACACTTACATTCACACCTTCGTCAACACCCACACCTTCAACTAGTAAAAACCAATTGAGGAAGATCCTTCCAAATGCTTCATTGACAGGCTTGAGGCTATTCGAAGAGTCGATGATGACAGATGTGTGTGAATGGGTACTCAATCGAGATAGCAGATTCAAGTGGGTGGATGTACATGATGTTGTGGCCAAAGCAAATACTTTACATCAACAGGCGTTGGTAGAACGACTTGAGAGCAAGATCTTTTATGAAGAGAAGCATTCATGCACGATCAGAGGATTGAGTGAACTAGATGCTTACAACGGTCAAGAATATGTGATCGTAAGTAATGCTGCAGTCAAATAGAGCAACAAAGTTTGAAGTTTTCGAGCTACGAGAGTTGTGTGAAAATGCCAACCTTTGTTCATGCAACGGAACGATAAAGAGGACTTTTGTGATTCCACCGAGACTCATTATTGTAGGGAGGGGTAAACCTCCAAAAAATAACGTTATAAATTATGATTGTTATGCTTCGAAATGGAAGTTGTAGTTAGTTTGGTGTTTAAATTGAATGGTTTGAATTGAAATAGTTGTATTTTCTTGCATTATATCTTAAACATGGAGTCCAAACTTAACAAACTTGCGATATTTGCAGCTGTTCGAAACTTCAATGAAGTGATTGGACATAGCACATCATCGAAAATGATGAGTCCTTTGATCGATGGTTNAAAAATAACGTTATAAATTATGATTGTTATGCTTCGAAATGGAAGTTGTAGGTAGTTTGGTGTTTATTGAATGGTTTGAATTGAAATAGTCGTATTTTCTTGCATTATATCTTAAACATGGTGTCCAAACTTAACAAACTTGCGATATTTGCAGCTGTTCGAAACTTCAATGAAGTGATTGGACATAGCACATCATCGAAAATGATGAGTCCTTTGATCGATGGTTTTGACGAGCTCTTTGGAGGATCTTTGAATGAGAAGGAAGTGACTCGTGCTATGGTGCATCATAAAGCACTACAGGCCAAACGTGATGATGATGATGATGGCGTTGCTTTGATTAAGGTTTTGTCTAAGAATTATGTCGGGAGTCTTGGATTGAATGCTAAGGTACTACCGTTCGATGAGATGCATAGTTCATTGAGGTCAATGTTTCATTTGGTATTGAACCATCGCTCAATGATGATTGAATCGATAGCTGGAAGGCTCGTAGTGTGGGAGGAATTTGCTCGTTTCGTCATAGAGGAGAGTCAACTTGAGAATCGAGAATCGATAATACTATCGACTAATGTCATTTTTAGCGAAAAGTTCTTAGAAACAACGAGACCAGAACCTACAAATTATTTTGCATGGACGAAACCTTGGATTATGCTAGCAGTCGTTATAGTTCCTTTACACCTATTCCTTTACGGATAAGGTTATCCATTGGATAAGGTTATCTATTGGATAAGGTTATGCTTTGAGTGAAGATGGATAATGTATAATCATAGGATCTATAAAATGAAGCAGTTTCAGCACTATTGACAGTAGTTTCTTTCATCGATCGAGAAGATGGAGCCACAATCATATCCTCTAGAATTGTTCAAATGCGAGCACCTTGTCGTCGAAAAGTCGTTGAACAAGTTTGGTGGCTTGTACTTGATGCGAATACCAAAGGCATACACCAACACAGTCAAAGATGTGCAACCAAAAAAGATGTTCTTGAAGAAGCCAGCTATGAAGGCGTTTTTGGACTACATTCAAGACATTGACATCGAGAAAGACCCTAACGAAATGGTGCATAAAGAAGTTCATTTGGTAGAAGAAAAGGCTTATGCTGGCAGTCGTTATTGCTTCTTGACGAAGTGGTCGCGAGTGCTTGAAATCGATTCAAAACAANAAAGTCGTTGAACAAGTTTGGTGGCTTGTACTTGATGCGAATACCAAAGGCATACACCAACACAGTCAAAGATGTGCAACCAAAAAAGATGTTCTTGAAGAAGCCAGCTATGAAGGCGTTTTTGGACTACATTCAAGACATTGACATCGAGAAAGACCCTAACGAAATGGTGCATAAAGAAGTTCATTTGGTAGAAGAAAAGGCTTATGCTGGCAGTCGTTATTGCTTCTTGACGAAGTGGTCGCGAGTGCTTGAAATCGATTCAAAACAAAAGCTAGTGATGGAGTACAAGTTGACGTCTTTCGACAAAGTCAACTCTACAACTCCAAGGGCCTACCAACACACTGTTCAAGTTTCCAAATGGAACATCACTGACAAGCAGGGAAATGTATTCGTAGATGGAGCCAGACCAAGCAAGATCAACATAACGATCAAGGATTCTACCATCGAGAACTTGAAGCAGCTTTACGTTTCAGTAGGTACACCTTTACAAATGGAGTTCACCAATGAATTCATTGAGACGGAAACACAACCAAAATTGAGGAAAAGAAGGGATGGAATCGATCCGATGGATCTGTTTGTAGTGAAGGGATTGGAGGAAAAGAAACGTAGAGTTGGACCAGCAGTCATTGGCAATGAAGAAATGCGTAACCAATTACATCCACCAGCAACTACAACGGATGAGGTCGATCATGACAAAGTTGGTAAATTGTTCATCAATGGCAAGGAAATGACCAAGTACGAAGACGAGCACTTTGATACTGCACCTTGGCCAAGTCATCCTATTGAGAAGAACCCAAACGAAACAAAATTGAAGGTAGAGAGAGAAGAGGATTGCGTGAGCCATGGCAGCACTCCAACTGAAAGTCAAGCGAAAGGGAAGGAAGATATGAGGAAGCTCATCAGGGAAGCACACTCTAAGTACATCTTGAATTTGATCATGAATAAAGCGAGGGAGTACTGCCAAGCCTGTAACCACGAAGTCCCCATCATCCTACAGCACATGATTGAAGGCAAGACAATGAAAAAAGCACTTATGGAACACATTGAGAAACCTGTCGTCATTGCACACAAGCCTGATTGTCTTTTCAATGACTTTTCAAAGTTTTTCTTGTTTCACTCCTCATTTCTCAACCAAGTTATCTTGGCGCATGGTTTTGATGCATACTTTCGAAGTGTGTTGTATGAATTGAATTTCGGTCAGGATTATGCGGAAGAGGTCATCATTGGTGTCAAGGATCCTGAAGACGAAGAGAACAAGATTGAAGGTCTAAACAAATTCATTCATAGAGTTTGTATGGAGAAGTTTGAAAAGATGAAGAACACTAAAAACTTTGGTGAAATTATCTTACCTATTTTGCAAGCTTTACAAAAATTCATGTTTGATCAATATTGAATGTTAAGTAACAAAGTATTATAAATTAGAGTCAGTTATTAACATTGATTGATTGATGATTTGACATATCTCTTTTCTTTCTAAGAATCCTTTTCGAAATGGCAGCAATTGCAGCAGCGTTACTACCTATCGTAGGTTCTTTCGTAGGTCCTTTAGTCAAGAAGATCTTTGGTGGTAAGAGAGGAGGAGGAGGAAGCAAGTCAAAGTCACGCTTATTAATGAGTCAGGGGAACTACAACCCCAGTACGCACGTGTTAAGTCAACCTTCACTGTTCGAATTCAGGAAACAACGAAGATTAGGCAACGTCACAAAAAGTAAATCGCTCAAGCGGAGGAAACAACCACCTAGGAAGAGCAAGTCACGTAAGACTCGTAGGAAACGTTGAATCATGAGTATGTCAGTTGGTGAAATGCTCTCGAAGATGCTTGGTGGTAAGAGGAAGGGTAGAAAGGGGAAGGGAAGGGTGAACGCATCCAAGTTAAACAAGTATTTATTAAAGGCAAAGCCTGCACGTAAAGTTAGAAGGAAGAGGAAGCCATGCAAGAAACGTTGATGTTAATGGGTGGAATTCGTTTATAAAGCATGGAAGGTGTAGACTTGAGGTTCATATCACCCTTTAGCATGTTAATATCTGGCGTTAGTGGTAGTGGGAAAACTAGTTGGACACTAAAATTATTAAAGAATTATGGACATATCGTTAAAGACTCAGGAAAGTACAACAAGTTGTTGTGGATCTCAGGAACGAACCAACCAGAATTGTTCAAAGCCATTAAGGCAAATTTTAACGGTAGTTGTGAATTTCTTACTGAACTTCCTGAGGACCTATATAAATCGTTGGAAGACAGGAAGGAATCGTTGACCGTAGTTATTGATGATCTAATGCATGAAGTAAAGAATGATAATGCTCTAGCAAGGGTATTTACAAAGGGGAGGAGTCACCTCGGTCTAAATGTGCTAGTCTTGATGCAAAGCTTCTTCCCTCAAGGCACGGCCATGCGTGATGTTGCCATAAATGCCAATTACCAAGTCTTCTTCAAGTCGCCAAGAGACAAGAGGAGCGTACGCGATGTAGCGTTGCAACTGATGCCAGCTTCATTTAAAACGTTCATGTCGATATTCGAGGATGCGACGACTAGGCTATTTGGTTTCTTATTATGTGACTTNATCGTTGACCGTAGTTATTGATGATCTAATGCATGAAGTAAAGAATGATAATGCTCTAGCAAGAGTATTTACAAAGGGGAGGAGTCACCTCGGTCTAAATGTGCTAGTCTTGATGCAAAGCTTCTTCCCTCAAGGCACGGCCATGCGTGATGTTGCCATAAATGCCAATTACCAAGTCTTCTTCAAGTCGCCGAGAGACAAGAGGAGCGTACGCGATGTAGCGTTGCAACTGATGCCAGCTTCATTTAAAACGTTCATGTCGATATTCGAGGATGCGACGACTAGGCTATTTGGTTACTTATTATGTGACTTTACGCAAGAGATGAATGATGATTTGCGTTACAGAACCAACGTATTTCCTGATGAGTTCCCAATGTATGCGTACGTCCCAAAGAAGCTATAAAACAGATCATCGTCTCTAGTCATTAACGATTTGATCATGGCCGCCAACTATACGAAGATGATGCTAACACCACAGTTGGGTGTGACAGCAAATCCAGCCCATCCTGGTCCACCACAAGGACTAATGGTTGTAGCGAAGAAGAAAAAGAAGACTAGCAAAGGTAAAAAGAAATCTAAGAGCTCTCCTAAACCCAAAGCCAAAGTGAACAAAAAAGCAAGCAAAAAGACACAAAGTAAGAAAAAGTCGAAATCGGTTGAGAAAAAGTCATCTATAAAGAAAGCAAAGTGCAAAAATAAGAAGCGAGTAGTTTTGGATGATAAGCTTTTGGACATGTTGGTAGATTTGGTATGTGGATGTAATGAATGAGTTAATATCTGAACTTTACAACGATCCATCCAAGCCTGGATCGCTTGGTGGGTTGACGAAAATGTATAAAGAATTCAAAAAGGTCATTCCTAACCTTACGATGAAAAAGTTGAAAGAATGGGCAAAGTCACACGTTGGTTATTCATTGCACAGACCAAGTAGGAAGACGTTCCTACGTGAAAGGATATTGACGGGTACGATTGACTATCTATGGGAGGCTGATTTGGTAGACATGAATCATTTGAAGGAAGAGAATGACAACGCTACTATGCTCCTCGTCTGTATTGATACGTTTAGCAAGTACCTTTGGGTGCGAACCTTAAAACGCAAAACGAGTGCTGAGATCATAAAGGCATTCCAATCAATACTCGATGAAGGGAGGAGTCCTAGGAAGCTGAGGACTGATAAGGGAAGTGAATTCATAAACAGACCATTTCAAGCCTTCTTGAAAGAACACAACATTGGTTTCTATACTGCCAACAACGAACCAAAGGCTGCAATAGTAGAGAGGGTTAACAGAACTTTGAAAACCAAAATGTATCGATATTTTACTGTAGCGAATACTCTCAGGTACATTGAAGCCTTGCAACAGTTTGTGCAATCGTACAACAACACTTACCACAGATCAATAAAAATGACACCTGAAGAGGTTGGATTGAACAATTTGGAAATCGTTAGAAAGAACCTATTCCAAAATGCACCATTAAGCAAGAAGAAACGAAAGCTGAAAGTGGGCGATCATGTGCGACTGAGTTTACGCAAGAGGCTGTTCAAGAAGGGCTACCTCCAAAATTTCACCGAAGAAGTATTTAAGGTAAATAAGATACTCCCAAAAGTCAATGAACCCTTGACTTATACCGTGGAAGATTTGCGTGGTGAGGAAATCGAGGGGCGATTTTATAGGGAAGAATTACAGGCAGTCAACCTCCCAGAAACGTTTGTAATCGAAAAGGTCATTCGTCGAAAGAAAAACAGACAAGGAAGATATGTCTATTTAGTAAGATGGCGTGGCTATCCACCAGAATTTGACGAGTGGATAGATGGTGAACAGATGCAAGAAATATGAATTACGAAATCAATGAACCATTTAACTTAGTGATTCCGTCTCCTCCAAGTAGTGAAATTGGGCCTGACGTGTGTACAAAGTATAGCGTTACGTATCCGACCATAATCCAACTGAATCCAACGAGACAATGGGAAATGGGACTCTTGGAACTATCAGTGCCTGGTAGGGGAACGGCGTCACTTAGGGATCAGCTTTGGTGGAAGGTGCTCTTAACGAATGAAGCCAAGTTCAACGTCAACATATTCGAATCAGTTGCTAGCGATACAGTACTGATTGCTAACAGTCAAAAGAACTTCATACCTGCAGATCTTGCCGATAGGGATGATGCATCACACATTTTCAGCTATTTCAAAAAAGAGTTCGATTCGCATCGATTTGGTTTCCCAGCTTTCAGACCTAACAATGATCGTGCAAAACTCATCTATGTCAATCCCTTGAAAGTAAACCTTATAGATGGTAAATTGGAATTTGAATTCGTTCAAGAGCTATTCAAGACCGAATTGTTTACGCATGATGAAACTGGTGTACACGTCGACCATCCTGGTGACACGCATGGACCACAGTGCAATACTCTTAGACTCCAATTCTCTATAGGCTTATCGTACTTATTCGGTCTCAATGCAATGGGAAGTAAACGAATAGACCTTAGTAAATTCGATATGAGTGAATTTGAGAATGGTAAGTTCATGATATCGAGAAGCATCGCAATGTGGCATTCAACGACGCCAGAAGACTCGTTCGATCTAATCCTTACCAAGAAAGACATTAGACTACCAATCAAGGGTTCAAAGCTCAAGAGCAAGTCTCATTTAGGATCACACATTTACCCACATACAGCATTCAACGTCAAATGTGATTTATTGCAAAGCAATTACATAGGTGGTGTGCATGAAAGGAAGAGGTGTTTGAGGAGGATTACATTCGATGGTAAAGACGATTCGCTTTACACAAGGAGCTTCGAGAGCAAAAATATTTTATATGTACCACTAGAACAATTGGTATTCCAAACCATAAACATAGAACTCGAAAACGAAGAAGAGAGAGCCATAAGTCTAGTCAATCCTTCATCAGCCGGGAATTACGTCGGTTCGACTTTCCTAACAGTGAGAATCAGACCACGCATGTGATGTTTTCAGCAACGATAGACGGTTTAGGTGAAATAGAACTCGAGAGGCCCTTACCAACGAACTATGGTAAATGGGACGTTAGTCTGATCTCCTGGAATGCTAAGGCTATATATTATGATGATGCACACAAGCACCCTCCATACGTTCAAGCAAAACCAAGAATCATAGCTCTGTGCTNTTGTTGCACAACAAAATCAGCCAACAATGAATGAAAATAACGTGAAATAAGACCAAACGGCGAACAAAACTTGCCTGTATTTAAGCTGAACCATTCCTAAGTCACTTTGAGTAAATTTATCGTTGATTAACTCTCTGAAAAGTGTTCCGAGACCCGAAGCAACTTCATGCCAGAGCTAGCAGCGTTTACTGTTTATACTGAGAACGGGGGTCATTCTTTTGTTTTCCTTCACAAAATTTACCAGATTTGGACGCTCGATCCAAGCCTCTTTTCTGGCAAGTAAAAAGGTCTATTGGTATTCCAAACCATAAACATAGAACTCGAAAACGAAGAAGAGAGGGCCATAAGTCTAGTCAATCCTTCATCAGCCGGGAATTACGTCGGTTCGACTTTCCTAACAGTGAGAATCAGACCACGCATGTGATGTTTTCAGCAACGATAGACGGTTTAGGTGAAATAGAACTCGAGAGGCCCTTACCAACGAACTATGGTAAATGGGACGTTAGTCTGATCTCCTGGAATGCTAAGGCTATATATTATGATGATGCACACAAGCACCCTCCATACGTTCAAGCAAAACCAAGAATCATAGCTCTGTGCTGTGACTTCATTCGCAATCCTGTTAATGAAATCATCCTTCCTGTATTGGCGTTGGCACCTTACAACGGACTAAGATTATCAACGAATAAACTCCATCCTATGAATCATCACATAAGTCAGTACCCTTTACAACGTTTTGTTCTAAAGGCCTATGATACCACCACATTGGAAGACTTGACTACTCACTTAAAACAAAGTACTGTGACGCTACTATTCACGAGAGCAAATCATGTTAAGACCAGACGACGATGAGGGATACCTCAACGTTGGACTTGAGCTTCAAGATGATGGTACGATAGTCAAGCGCATTCGCCTGGATAATCGATTGAAACTGGATGGAAAGTGGGAAATGGCACTCGTTGAATTCTATTATGAATTATCAAACAGACGTTACATACCACCACCACAAAATGCTAACAACACTGAGTACGTGGATCAAATGGTTCAAGCCTATAGCATATACATTGAGTTTGGTCCTGCTAGGAAAGACACAATTGCACAAAGGATGGGTTTCGAATCGTACATGCATGATGGGGCTTTGCGTGATACGAAAATCAAAGAGTATAATGAGGTAGTAAAGCGAGACAATTCGCACAATGAGGTAGTGAAGCACGAGTTCCCACCCTCTGCTTCTAGGATGGTAAAATACGAATTCATGGAAGATTTCTTTAAACTAGGAAGAGGCGTCACACTAACGGCTGATGATCTAGTAAGGAATTTCAATGAGAAGTTTACACAGTTTGATAGTGAGTTATACAAGATTAACACGGATTTGCAATTCTCTTGGCAAGGTTATCCCAAGCTGGTTTTCGTGAATGGGAAAATTGAAATGAAGATACCAGGCTTTGTGCGAAGGATTGACATGGGTTATGAGATAGCTAGGATGCTTGGCTTCAGCAACATCTTAGATGAATCTGAAACGAATAAAAACATGGCCTTGTTTTTCAAGAGAACTATGATAAAAATNACACAGTTTGATAGTGAGTTATACAAGATTAACACAGATTTGCAATTCTCTTGGCAAGGTTATCCCAAGCTGGTTTTCGTGAATGGGAAAATTGAAATGAAGATACCAGGCTTCGTGCGAAGGATTGACATGGGTTATGAGATAGCTAGGATGCTTGGCTTCAGCAACATCTTAGATGAATCTGAAACGAATAAAAACATGGCCTTGTTTTTCAAGAGAACTATGATAAAAATCCCATCACCGTTTTTAGGCTATGGTTGGACAGATGATGGTGAGGTTGATCTACAATTCGAAAGGTTTCACATGTTAACGGATTGCACTTCGATAAGAGCCTTGCATGAAATGGAATGCGATTCAACCAATGGGAAGAACATCCTTATATATTGCGGTCAGTTGGACTACAGATTAGTGGGAACTGCAAGTACACCATTGTTGCGCTACACGTCATTGTCAACCAAGAAAAATCAATTACACTACGAACAATTCGACCACTTGCAATATTATCCATTATTGCTAAACGAGATAGATCATTTAACCTTCAGCATCGTCAATGAGAAAGGGAAACAGATTGCATTTTCAGGTATAAATCCAACACTAGTATTGCACTTTAGGAAGAAAGTTCTATAACAATGTCAACTACCACGAACTTTACCATACCTAGTGAAGATGAAATCCCCGTTTACGAAGGGAGAATGGCTAATAATCCTGGACCAATTTACGTACCGCGTGGCATTCCACTTAGAGGTGCTGGTATTGGTAGTGCGCTTAGACAAGGTTTGAAAAGCCTTGGCTCAGCTGGTCTCAGACTTGCGAAGGATGTAATCGTACCCAAAGCCGTAAACGCAGTGAAAAGGGTAGCAAGAGGCGAAAGTGTTAAAGCAGTCGGAAAAGACTTCCTCAAGAGGAGTGGTAAGAAAATGGGCAAGAAAGCGTTGGCTATGACTAAGAAGCGCTTAATGGGGAAAGGAAGGAGGATGCAGAGAGTAAGAGCTCGCAAAGGAATTACTAAGAGAAAGTCCGTCACTAGGAGAAAAGTCATTAAAGGACGAGGTAGACGTAAGCGAGGAGCCTTCAACCCACCTCCAAATCGACGTTCGGTCAGGCAGTATTTCAAGGATAAGTTGGGTTAGGGAGGAAAAGAGCATAAAGCAACGCTAGTTCGTTAGTCAAGCATTGTTCAGCGAAACGAGCAGACCCTATCAAACGCTTCATCATGAGTTACAGACCGACCTTTGTTGACTGTCCAAGTCAGAACTTGGATGTTTTCACTTCACCCTTAATCCACACGGACGTTGATTACTTTAGAGATGTAGCATATTATCCTCAAACAGCAGCCTTGGGGATGTCAAAGCAAACCACCGTTTTCGACATCCCAGCTCAAACGGATCACCTTACCGATTATGAACACACGTACTTTAGGATCAAAGCAAAGCTCATCAAACCACCAAACGCAGTCATTGGTGACCCAAAGACTGAAAAGGTGGGAGTCATCAATCAACTGGCACACTCTTTATTCCGTCAAGTCGAGCTCATTTTGAATGACACACCCGTAACGGACTCCAATGGGATGTATGCCTACCAAGCATACATCGAAACGATACTATCATACGATACCTCATTTGACAACAATGCATTAGCGCTAATGGGCTTTTACATGGATACAATAGGTCAAACGAAACAAATGTTCCCAGAAGCTGACAAGAACGAAGGTATGAATAGTAGAAGCAATGACTTCAAGGATAGTCAAACCGTTACTCTCATTTGTAAGCCACGCATTAACATTTGCAATCAAAAGAGATACATCATAAACGGTGTTCGTCAACAATGGAGATTGACGCCAAACACCAATGATTTTTGTCTCATGAAGGCTTCAACGAATCCAAGCAAGGCCGTTTTAAGTGTAGAAGAGGTGTGCTTGGTTCTTAGACATGTCCATGCTAAAGAAGAATACCTAAAAACACTTGAAAGGAATCTCCAAAAGAGTCCAGCTCAATATCCTGTCGTGCATCCTCAAATGACTACCTATTTGCTTCCTGTTGGAGTCACGACTTGGCAACAAGATGGAATCTTCAATGGAAAGATTCCAAATAGAGTCTTCTTTGGATTGGTGAACAATCAAGCTTTCAATGGAAGCAAATCCTTAAATCCCTTCAACTTTGATGACCTCGAAGCGAGTCAGGTGAAGATTACCATCGATGGACAAGAACCATGCCCAACTTTGCACATGCAACATGACCAACAAAACGCAATAGAAGGCTATCATAGGCTGCTCGAAAGCATAAATATGGCACCAACACAAATTAGTTATGATCACTTCACCGATGGTAGTACGATTTATGGATTCGATCTCACACCAAAAGGGAATTGCATGAATGAACAATTCGTTCTTAGGAGACAAGGCAACCTGAGGATTGAAATTAATTTCAAAACTGCCTTAGCTGCATTGCATAACATCATTATCCTCGGTGAATTCGATGGAATCGTTACGATTGATTCTCACAGGAACGTCATGAGAAGCTGGTAAAGATGGATGACATTACGATCGTAGAACTATTAAAAAATCAAGAAAAGTTAAGTTGTTTTGATGGTGTATTCGGAAAAAACGAAATTCCATACATTCGTGTATCAGAACTACCAACATGTTACATTTTCAACGAAGGTGATTTCGGACTTGGAACGGGTACACATTGGGTTGCAGTTTACTTAGATGAAGATGGTTCAGCGGACTATTATGATTCTTATGGAGAACGCCCATTAGTTGAAGAAATCATTAACTTCCTCAAAGGTTATCGTTTAAATTGCAATTCGAAGCAAATTCAATCTTATCAAAGTTCAGTATGTGGTCAACATTGCATTTATTTCCTGATTAAAAGGCACAAAAGTTACAGCATTGACTCAATCGTTAAGAACACTTTTACGAATAGTACTTCATTCAATGATAAATATGTTAGACGTTTTGTTGAAGAAAGATATGATGTTTAAAGTTCAACTAAGCTTATTTTTTCGTATATCCTTCGCATGCGCGAGCGCGAGGTTGACAACAGAAAAGACACAATATTCACAAGTGTAATGGTTTAGTTGATCTACCGTCACTTAAAACAATCCTTTTAGGATAAAAGTACGTTAAAGCGTTCTTGCGTTGAATGTATGTATACATCGTGTGATTGTGACTTCTGATTCCGCTATTGTTTGCTCTAAAAGTAGTACCAGTCTCCATGACTTGTTGATNTTTATTTCCTGATTAAAAGGCACAAAAGTTACAGCATTGACTCAATCGTTAAGAACACTTTTACGAATAGTACTTCATTCAATGATAAATATGTTAGACGTTTTGTTGAAGAAAGATATGATGTTTAAAGTTCAACTAAGCTTATTTTTTCGTATATCCTTCGCATGCGCGAGCGCGAGGTTGACAACAGAAAAGACACAATATTCACAAGTGTAATGGTTTAGTTGATCTACCGTCACTTAAAACAATCCTTTTAGGATAAAAGTACGTTAAAGCGTTCTTGCGTTGAATGTATGTATACATCGTGTGATTGTGACTCCTGATTCCGCTATTGTTTGCTCTAAAAGTAGTACCAGTCTCCATGACTTGTTGATAGTGCTTGTATGGATTCTTAAACTGAGACTTGTTCACACCTTTCATTGAAAACTTGTAATTCTCTTTCGTCGCTCGTTTCAGCTTGTCCTTCAATCGATTGGATTGGTGTTCATAACGCTCCAATTCACTGATGCAATACGATTTCGAACATAAACCAATCATCTTATCGCCCGTGAATTCAACCTTGAATAAGCCGGGCGTTCTCTTCCCTTGTCTTGCAATTGGTGTAACTAACCATTCATGCTTAAGACTCTCATAAGCTGCCGCGTTGGAAACGATGCTTTCCAGATCCTTTCCAGCTAATGCAATGTAAGCAGAATCAGTATCCATTTCGCAGTATTCAAAGTCTTCCCTTTTTGCAACAACGTCGATGAAGTCGTAATAAAATGATAACATCCTCAACTTGGCATAACATAACAAAAACACACCAATCGGCATCATCTGATCCAAAACGATCTTTCTCTTGTTCAGTGTCACCTGCCACAAACTATCAACTTCATCACCTTCAAGATGATCATTCAAAATCTCACAATCAAACATTAATGGATTGGTTAAGCAGGCGCCAATGCCACTTTTCTTGTGGAATTCCACATCACGATGCTTCTCCTTCCTAACGATGGTCTTGCCGAATGCAGAATTCCCTACGAGCTTCATTATCTCAGCATTAAGACTTGAACCCTGTTGATCCCCAAGCAACCTCGCATCAGCAACATCGTTCATGAATTTTTCAAAAGCCCTCACCGGCTTGTATTCCAACACACTGTATACTTTCTTAATGACCAAACCTCTCTCCAAGTACCACTTGATCAGTGGCGTACTCAGACCAATCTTCTCTCCATAGAACGAACCTATTAACAATCTCCTATTCATCGATTTCATGCCGTTGCTTTCTGCAAAATCAGCCATGTAGTCACCAACATCTTCCAAACCAATCTCTGTGTTCTTGAATATGGGTGTCATTTCTTCAAAGTACCCTTTCCTATGATCAGGTGTTTCAATGTCAACAACACAAAACCCAAACAACTTCCCATTCACTATCATCGAGATCACTTGAGCTTCACTTAAAGAACGATACTTTTCAGTTGGTAGCATCCTACCTTTCACAAATCCTTCAACCTCTGCATTCGTCTTCAACATTGCATCCCATTCATGTTCCCATATCTCTACAACGTTTAACTTCAACTCCTCCCTCAAAAACCTCAACCTCTGAGAATGATAATTCCTAACATCATCTACACTCCATTCCCTACCCGACTTGTCCTTCCTCTTAGCATCACCATGAAACAAATCACAACCAGTGCATGCATGCCAATAGCAACCATGAAATTCATAAACAGTATTCGTCTCAACACAATACCCATCTACCCTAATAGAGCAGCCCACCAAACCTCCATACCTTTCACGTTGATTCTTCGTCGTGAAGAAACATTTCTCCTTCTTAGACGTTAGTGCATGTTGAATGTTGGCATCATCTTTCATTGCTCTATAATCCAACCAATTGATTGCTTTTCTCTTATGCATGAAATCTATTCGCAACTTCCCATCATGATTCGTTCTCCTAAGTGGTTCACCCGTTGGCATCTCTTGACCGATTGCCCATAGGTACAACGCATTGGCATCATATCCAACAATCTTGCTGCATGGCTTCATGGGATCGTTCCTTATGAAGGTCTTGCCAACTTCATGGTATCTATTGAATATGATGGATGGACCGCCTACGATGTTCGATTGATACATTTGGTAGATCGCCTTGTCATTTATGTAGGCAAAGGATTCATTCGTTGAACGCAATAAGAACTTTTGAGCTATGCCAGGTAGTGATATGCCAGCATTACACAAGTCTATGCCCTTTTCCCTGTAGAATGATAACATGTTAGCGGTGGCTTCAATCGTAGGTGATACATCCAAATCATTGTACCAGCGTAGATAGTCCCTCATGTTGATCCATCCTTCCCCTCGCCATCTTGCTTTCAATTCTTCGTAATTCTCCATGCCAGTGTTTGGTTTAGATGATGCAATGCAGCCATTCGCTTCCCAATCTGCATAGTCCTTCTCCAATACGTTGTAGCCTTTAATCTTGCTGAAGAACGATTCATATGGTGGAAGTGACGACTCTTCTAACTTTTCAAAAGAATCGAGATGATCGTAGGGGAAAAAACCTTTTCGAGCTGAAGCTCTGAAGGATTCCAAATACTTTGAGAGGTTGTAGCCTACTGCTAGGAAACATGATATATCCAACATCTTGACTCCGACATGACCTTCATCATACTCTGAAAGCAACCAACTAACCATAACGTACTTGCCATCCTTCAAAACAACATAAGGATCGTCGATTTCACCAAACATCGTCGACCTTATCAACCTTATGTCATAACCCGATGAATTGAAACAAAAAACGACTAGAGTTTGAATGTGTTTCATGAACTTATGGTAAGTGGCCCACAACAATTTTGCCTTTCGCCGAACTCCATCATCATCACCATCATCATCATCATCGCTGTCAACACCCAATCCATCCAACACTTCTTCCATTCTCTTTATGTAATCACCATAAAACATCTTGCACATTTCTGCCTTTTTGTCTGCTAACGCTTCCATATCAGCTACGAATCGACGCACCAATCCTCGATCATCACCATTAGAATCGACTTGCTCGTGTTTGACAACAGAGTTCCAATTGCCACCAATGCTATAACTAACGGGAATGTGTTTATGTGTAAAGGTCAACTTGCCATCTGCAGGGATGTCACACTCTTCCACTTCTCCAAGCTGAATTGCTTCGAAATCAAATACAGCGAATAATTCTTCATATTGTTCAGTCTGTGGTATTTCTATTTGAAACTGTTCTTTCACGTGTTCGAATATCACCTTCCCCTCTTCAATTGATCCAGCCTTGAAACTGTACTTGGTCTTCTTGGAGCAATGTTTCTCATGATATATGCTCAATTTCAATGACTTTGAAACCTTACCACACACCCTACAATGAAAACTCTTTGCAAACGCTTTCAAATTCCTTATCAAGCAAAAGTGATCTACCTCTCCATCACTCAACAACAACAAACTCATTTCCAACCCACGATTTCTACTAGGCTTATAGGCATGTTCCAAGTCATACAAACCATCACCTCTTACCCTAAACACTGTTATCCTAAGATCAAACTTCTCTTCAGCCAAACACAAATCATTGAGAGTGATGCCAACACCTTCCTTCGATGCGCCGTCCCACTCTCTCCCATACAACTCATTCTCGTATGATCTTGCACGAGCGTCGACCTGAGTTCGCTTCCACCCCTTCACGACTGATACACACCTAAAGAAACATAGTCCGTCATTCGGTAGATCCCTACCCCTACAATCCTTCACGAAAGTCATAATAGTCTTGTCTTTCACATAAGCTTGTGGAACGATGTGGTTGAAACCTATCGTCGGTAAGGCATACATTATAAACTGGATGTTAACCAGACTGACCAAGATCCATTTTGAAGAGGACGTCCTTTCCTTGAACCTTGCATACAAATCCTTGACACTCACACCCTCCAAGGCTTCAATCATATCGAGAGACGTCCTCACATACTTCAATTCCTGAAAGTAACCATTGTTACTGGGATACATGAATTTCAATTCATTAGTTTCTCTATTCCTTCCAATGTATCCAAACGACAGTTGCATCTTGTATTGCATTCCAGGGAGTGCTTGATATGTCGACAAACATACCTCTTCGAAATAGTCTTCTATGTCTACATTCGTTGGTACGTACCACCTGAAAACATGTTTAACGCTATCATAAGTGTATGCATGTGTACACATGTGTGGTATGCTCACGTCGTAAAGGCGTTCCAAGTTCACATCATCCTGCCATGGTTGCTCAACATTCAATGCTTCCCTAAAATTAGTCAAAACCTCACTAGGTGGATTGTAAGACTTGTAAATACGACTCTCCATTTCACTCTAGCAACATCCATGAGGTTACTGCCTTATATGTGCACAATTCCTCACCTTACACCTATTCGTGCTTACACTTTACGCTGCATAGAAAGCGACACAGAGACTGGTCAGATCGAATGGATATCATCACATAATAATAATCTTATTCAAAGTATAACCTTATCCAAAGTATAACCTTATCCAAAGTACAACCTTATCCAAAGGATAACTTTATCTGACAACGTTCAACTAAACTTTGCATAAGTTGTGTTCTTCAAAGTTCTTTTAATGGACACCAAACGAAGCAATGCCAACTTCAAATCCTTCCTTTGAACTCCCTCCTTGCGTGACAATGTACCCTTCAATGAATCCATCAACGACTTCACAATGCTTGAAACACGCAGCTTCACGGTAATATATCCTACATATTCCATATTGCACCTTCGTGCCGATTCCATCAAGGCCCTCTGATAAACCCTGGTTTCTCGTCTGAGTTGGTTCGTTAAGTATCCACATTCACAATGAATAGCTTGAATGTAAAAGCCCAAAAAAAAAAAAAACACAAAACACAACCAGTTAATGAAATGCATTCTGTGCATCCTCGTTAACACCTTCCTCCGATTCGCATGCATTCTGTGCATCCTTGTTAACACCTTCCTTCGATTCGTGTTCCTTTACATGTGCAACGTATTCCATGCTGCTGCAGAATCCCAGACCACAAAAAGGACACTCGAGTTGATGAGATAACATCATGAATGAAAAAGAAAAATCTAAATAGTTTACAAATACATATACATAATTTTAAACGTTAAACCTCAAGTCATAATTCATAATCATATCAGTCAATTATTATCCTGCATGATTCTTTGAAGTTCTTCTCTTGTTGAGTCATCAACATCAAGAAACGCACCCATTGCTTCAAATGGATCAGGAAATAGTATGGATCAGCATAATTGTCTCGTAATATGTCCAGTCCACCATGAACGAATCTCTCCATCACTTTCTTCGAATCATACTTAGTGCCTTCCCTCAAAAAAATGCATAGATCCTCACGTATTTGATCTCGTGGTTGAGCTCTGGCTAACGATTCATCAGGAGTCGGGGAAGTTATGCGTTCGATGTTCCCTGGCTCATCTTTATCAGCTTTGTATTCTGCAAAAGCTCTTGGAAACAAATATTCAGCAACGCTCGGCTTCTTTTCACTCTCTTCAATGCAACACGTCTCGTCATAATCGTCGTTGTCGAATTCAACAAGGTCGTAAGTTGCACCAAATAACAAATACGTATCAATCATCTTATGCGTTCTACAAAACAGCCACATACACTGACAAGTCTTCATAAATGAATGAAAATGAAAACGAATGAGCCTTAATAGCAATGGATGGATGAATAAGTTCGATCAGCGAATAACGCATAAGGTTAGATAAGATCACTCGTCAGATAATTCATAAATTCATCATCACGATTGATTTGGGAACCATACAGTTAACAAGATGGTTGGACTAGATGAGGTAATGTGTCATTATCCAATTAGGAAAAGGATCTTGAACTACTTAGAATGGAACTTGCAGCATTGGATGAAAGAGTATTTCATGCTAGATGAAGCAAAAAATGCGATCGAAATGGAAATCCAAGAAGCGAAGCGTGAAAAGAGGACACGAGTTGAAGGTGGGAGGAAATGGCGTACACGTTCAATGAAATGTTGGGGATATGTGCCAGTACGATGCGGAAGATGGAATAGCTACCACTTAAGACTATGGAAAACTTCAATATTACTGGAATCAATTCATGGAGGAAGCTTTGATACAATAACTATCTATGATCATTACAATTCGAAAATAATAATTCCATGCTTCCTCGAAGACGAGATACGTTCCATAGATCGATTCAAAAAGATCAGGTTCGAGCTAAGTACAAATGAACAGCATGAATTATCGTGTTTGGCTTGGTCATTGCGTAATGAAACAGAAAGACTGAAATGGATAACAAACAATTTAAAGGTTAGGGAAATAGAAATAATCCAGAACATTATAAAAAGTAGAAATGAAGCAAAGAACACTGCCATCGTCAACCTAACAAACTTCATTAGTTGCACCTTATCCGTTAGATAACCTTATCCGTTAGATAACCTTATCCGTTGGTTAACCTTATCCGTTGGATAACCTTATCCGTTGGATAACCTTATCCGTTGGTTAACCTTATCCGTTGGTTAACCTTATCCGTTGGATAACCTTATCCGTTGGATAACCTTATCCGTTGGATAACCTTATCCGTTGGATAAGATTATACCTATGATAGTAAAGCATAACGCATAACGAATAGTGAAGCATAACACATAATGAATAGTGAAGCATAACGCATAACGATTGACGTCATAGGTGAGCACAATATTCTAGCCTTATATACTACTCCTGTGATTGAATGATGCTGTAAAGTCTCACTTGCCAGAAACCCATTGATCACCTTCTTAATTACCCTATTGTTTCCATTTTCCTTGCAAAATTCATAGTCTGAGTTCCTTATGAAATATTTCTTGAAGGTGTTATTTTGCAACAGTGCAGTAGTGGTACTTGAATATGCAGTGGTCTGCAATATGTTTACTGTTTGCAACAGTGCCTAACGATAAACAAAGGCCTCTGTTTATTACAAAGACGTCTCTACAATACATGGATCAGGTTTTAAATTACAGATTGTANTTCATCATACTCTGAAAGCAACCAACTAACCTTAACGTACTTGCCATCCTTCAAAACAACATAAGGATCGTCGATTTCACCAAACATCGTCGACCTTATCAACCTTATGTCATAACCCGATGAATTGAAACCAAAAACGACTAGAGTTTGAATGTGTTTCATGAACTTATGGTAAGTGGACCACAACAATTTTGCCTTTCGTCGAACTCCATCATCATCACCATCATCATCATCATCACTGTCAACACCCAATCCATCCAACACTTCTTCCATTCTCTTTATGTAATCATCATAAAACATCTTGCACATTTCTGCCTTTTCGTCTGCTAACGCTTCCATATCAGCCACAAATCGACGCACCAATCCTCGATCATCACCATTAGAATCGACTTGCTCGTGTTTGACAACAGAGTTCCAATTACCTCCAATGCTATAACTAACGGGAATGTGTTTGTGTGTAAAGGTCAACTTGCCATCTGCAGGAATGTCACACTCTTCCACTTCTCCAAGCTGAATTGCTTCGAAATCAAATACAGCGAATAATTCTTCATATCGTTCAGTCTGTGGTATTTCTATTTGAAACTGTTCTTTCACGTGTTCGAATATCACCTTTCCCTCTTCAATTGATCCAGCCTTGAAACTGTACTTGGTCTTCTTGGAGCAATGTTTCTCATGACATATGCTCAATTTCAATGACTTTGAAACCTTACCACACACCCTACAATGAAAACTCATATATCATAACAAAATAATAATAATAAGTATAACCTTATCCAAAGTATAATCTTATCCAAAGTATAACCTTATCCAAAGTACAACCTTATCCAAAGGATAACTTTATCTGACAACGTTCAACTAAACTTTGCATAAGTTGTGTTCTTCAAAGTTCTCTTAATGGACTTCAAACGAAGCAATGCCAACTTCAAATCCTTCCTTCGAACTCTCCCCTTGCGTGACAATGTACCTTTCAATGAAGCCATCAACGACTTCACAATGCTTGAAACACGCAGCTTCACAGTCATATATTCTACATATTCCATATTGCACCTTTGTGTCGTTTCCACCAAAGCCTTCTGATAAACCCTGGTTTCACGTCTGAGTTGGTTCGTTGAGTATCCACATTCACAATGAATAGCTTGAATGTAAAAGCCCAAAAACACAAAACACAACCAGTTAATGAAATGCATTCTGTGCATCCTTGTTAACACCTTCCTTCGATTCGTGTTCCTTTACATGTGCAACGTATTCCATACTGCTGCAGAATCCCAGACCACAAAAAGGACACTCGAGTTGATGAGATAACATTATGAATGAAAAAAAAATCTAAATAGTTTACAAATACATATACATAACTTTAAACCTCAAGTCATAATTCATAATCATATCAGTTAATTATTATCCTGCATGATTCTTTGAAGTTCTTCTCTTGTTGAGTCATCAACATCAAGAAACGCACCCATTGCTTCAAATGAATCAGAAAATAGTATGGATCAGCATAATTGTCTCGTAATATGTCCAGTCCACCATGAACGAATCTCTCCATAACTTTCTTCGAATCATACTTAGTGCCTTCCCTCAAGAAGAATAGATCCTCACGTATTTGGTCTCGTGGTTGAACTCTGGCTAACGATTCATCAGGAGTTAGAAAAGTCTCCATCAGCTCTTCTCCATCAGCTTTGTAATCAGCAAAAGCTCTTGGAAATAAATATTCAGCAACGCTCGGCTTCTTTTCACTCTCTTGAATGCAAAACGTTTCATCATAATCGTCGTTGTTGAATCCAACGAGGTCGTAAGTCGTACAGAATAACAAATACGTATCAATCATCTTATGTGTTCTACAAAACAGCCACATACACTGACAAGTCTTCATAAATGAATGAAAATGAAAATGAATGAGTCTTAATAGCAATGGATGGATGGATAAGTTCGATCAATGGATAACGCATAAGGTTAGATAAGATCGCTCGTCAGATAATGCATAAATTCATCATCACGATTGATTTGGAAACTATACAGTTAACAAGATGGTTGGACTAGATGAGGTAATGTGTCATTATCCAATTAGGAAAAGGATCTTGAACTACTTAGAATGGAACTTGCAGCATTGGATGAAAGAGCATTTCATGCTAGATGAAGTAAAAGATGTGATTGAAATGGAAATCCAAGAAGCAAAGCGTAAAAAGAAAACACGAGTTAAAGGTGGATATGTACCAATACGATGTGGGATATGGAATAGCTACCACTTGAGACTATGGAAGACTTCAATATTACTGAAATCAATTCATGGAAGAAGCTTTGATACAATAACCATCTATGATCATTACAATTCGAAAAGGGTGATTCCATGCTTCCCCGAAGACGAGATACGTTCCATAGATCGATTCGAAAAGATCAAGTTCGAGCTAAGTACAGATGAACAGCATGAATTATCGTATTTGGGTTGGTCGTTGCGCAATGAAACAGAAAGACTGAAATGGATAACAGACAATTTAAAAGTTAGGGAAATAGGAATAATCCAGAACATTATAAAAAATAGAAATGAAGCAAAGAACATTGCTATCGTCAACCTAACAAACTTCATTAGTTGCATTCAATGAATCAAATTGATTAAATTAATTACAGCATGACTATAGATCAAATTAAAATTGTCTCTGATTTAATCGATATCCTCTTCAAATCCCATTCGTATTCTCTCCATATTCTTTTCGCATTCGCTCCATCCACTCCACATTCCCATTTACCCTCGCATCCCCTCCAAAATGGATAACATCATGAGTGTTACGTATAAGATTACACTTTGGTTAACCTTATCCGTTGGATAACCTTATCCGTTAGATAACCTTATCCGTTGGATAAGATTATACCTATGATAGTAAAGCATAACACATAATGAATAGTGAAGCATAACACATAATGAATAGTGAAGCATAACGTATAATGAATAGTAAAGCATAANTTAGCCAAGAGCCTGTCATTCCAATCGAAACTGGAATTCGAAAACCTGATCTAGTGGTATGGAAAGATGAAAATGCGTACGTTATCGATGTCACAATTGTTGCCAATAACGCCAACTTGAATGAGTGCTGTGACAAGAAGGCTAGGTACTATGATTCGCCTAATATAACATCTTGGGTGAAGAATAGAACTGGCTCAAGTAATGTGTCGTATGAAGGATTGATTGGCACTCAATTGGAGGGGAGCAATGGCTCCAAAGGCTTTTGAGTTCCTGAAGGATGTTCTGTGCCTGTAGCTGAATGTATTACAGATCATATCTGTGAAGACAGTGACGGGCAGCTTTTACTCTTATGTGCACTTCAAAAAGGGTACATACCAAACCTGGTAGCTCATGAAGCTTTTCGTCTAAACCAAGAAGCAACTTTTGGCGGCGACTGTGGAAAGGGAAGAGCAGAGGGTGCGGAAACTCCGTCAAGCTCAAGCGGTCGGTGCTTTTGCTAGTGGATATTAGATGTCAGTAAAGTGAGCGAATCTTTGGGCATAATCTGTAATGATTAATCCCCTGAAACCCAGCTGGCCTGGGTGAGTAGAATGGGAGTGCCCTGCCAATAAGCAAGTCGACGCTACAATTAGATACAAAACTACGCCCAACGTCACAATCGCCAAATGCCTTGACGAGTTGAGCAAAGCCCTCAACCTAGGCAGGTTAGAGATGAAACTCGACAGTGAGGCCAGAGCGAGCTCGTCTCGCCCTGATAGGTTGAACTGAGTAAAGTCTTCTTTGATCTTGTGAAAATGAGTGATAGTCAGCTAGTTCAGAGCCACACCTCTCTATTGAGTCACAGAAGTAAACTGCACCCACAAAATTAAACTTGTTAACATCATGGAAAGTTATTAAAATAGATGGTGCATGTTATAGAGAGTAGATGTGCACGATCACTGCGTTACTACCCGAGTGCGGCTATTGGCGAGCCCATGATTGGAGTATCCAAGCCTTTTGAATCGATAAGAGCACATCATCCGTGACCTACAAGGAAGTTGACCTAGCTTGTTGGATTGAGAAGAGTTCAAGCTTGCCTTTCTGTTGTGTGAGTGAATTCCTAACGCTGAGGGCGGTGATCATCGATCTTGCCCCGGCAAAGAGAGCTCCAGCGTTTGTCTTTATGTTTTATAGATGGAACCACGGTCTAACCTTTAGAGGGATGGCTGCATAATGTATGGGGCTAATCACCCTGTACACTATCTATTAGGATTACCAGTACACAAAGTGATGAGAGGATCGGTGTTGCCTCAGCGACACCAACTAATTTTAAAATCGTACCCAAATGTGATTCCCGCTACCGGGTTTCCTTGTGCGCTTTGCAATGGTGCGTATAAGTGTAAAGCTGGGTTGAGTCTGCACATGCGACGGGCTCATCCTGAACACCATCTGCAGAATACTCCAAAGGCACGAACAAAAAGTAGGTACTCACGTGAGATCCTCCATTTGATTGCCAGAGAAGAGGTGCGGCTTACGCCATTGATTTAATCTAGTTCTACTATATATCAATTGCTTCGATCCGCACTTCCACGATTCTCAGTAGACCAACTGAAATACGTAAGGAACAAGCAAAAGCTTTATAAGGAATTTCTTGCCGAAATTTGGGCTTCACAGCCAACCTTAATCACAGCTCCGGCTGTTGATAACAATGTTGTACAACCTAATGTCACACCTGTTGATAACTGGGCACAGCAATTGCGTTCCTCGAGCTCAGATGATCAGCTACATGGCGAAATTGATTGGGAGAATGTAATAACATTATGATGAACATAAGTTGAAAATTAGGCTGAGATAACTTTATTCTAACAAAAGTTACATTGGACACAAAACGCGAACCCTGGAAAAGTCCTTGTTTTGAGAAAAATGAAGTTAAAGATTGATGTCATAAAAAGCAAGCAAAATTTTCACTATCTAAAACGTTACTCCTTATCTTCTTTTTTCTTCTTATCTCAAAACTTAGTCCTGCCTCTTAGCTGCTTTCTCCTAAGACTTCTTAACTTGTAAGTCTCTTTGTTCTCTTCACAATAAATTTATTTTTGACTTTTAAACATTTTGCAAACATCTAACTATGTTAATGTGCGCAAGGCCTGTACTTGTATACTGATGCCCACAACTATATCAATACATCAGATATTCCAAGCTAAGTCTCTAAAGTACTTCTATATATTCAGCTTTGAGTCATGTTTCTAAAATCATTGAATAAAATGCTTCATATAAAATTGGTGTGATCCGTTGGACCCATTTACGGAGAAGTTAATAAATCTGCATATTTCTTTGATCACAGAGATTGGCAAAAATCTCTTGATCCTGCTTTGTAAGATCTGGTTGCCTATCCTTGTTTGATTTCAACTTACACATGTAGCACCATATGAGCACCATATTAGTAGTATGGCCTAGCTTTGATATTCTTTATTTCCATATTATGCGCATGAATAAGCAGCCAAAACAAATTATGACTTGGCAGAAGTGTAAAATTTATGAACCCATGTACAACTAAAACATCTTGGAATACCCAGGTCTCTTTGGGATCTATCAATTGAGATTCAGCATCTGAACAAGCAAAGCTCTTGAAAAAAATTTGATATTTGATCAATATTGCCATATAATAATCATACATCATCAATATTGAAACTCTGTAATATCCTCTTTGCCTGCCACCCCACTTGGTTCATGCACGAGCTTTCATGAAGGAATAGACGACCTTGATTGAATAACTGGTGTTGACTTTTGTTTTGATCAAATCCTTGCTTCTTTGAGTTGTGAGGGCGTCATCATGATTTGATTTGGGCCTAAGCTCATTTATTAGGCCTATGCCTGGCCTACATCGTCACATCTCTTCTGCTGGTTCTCTTATAGCGATCTTGCTGCTTGAAACCCTCTTTTCCTTGCAGCTCGGGAAACCTCAAACTGGTTTTCTATAACAAGTGGTTTTTTTTCCTTGAACAAAACCTGTGTCTCAAAATTGCACTTCAAATGCCTCTACTTTTCTTGTATCAAAGCTTTTCGGCAGTTTGTTAGCTCTCGTTTAGAAGCAAGAAGTCTAGGTTAAACACAGGTAAACCAACTTTGAAAGCACATCAACACTAAATTGGGGGCAAAGGGACCTTGGTATCACAAATTTCCCGGTTTTTTCGTGGCTAAGGGCGTTGCCATGCATGCAAATGCTACCAAGCACTATATAATCTCAAATTTTGCAGCTTTGCACCTACAAAACAGCCGAGGTGCCAGTTGCAAGTTGCAGAGCAATGATTTTCCTACTAAAATCCACAATAAAAAAAGTTGGTGTTTTAGGGTCAAAATAAAGGGGTCTTTTACCTTAAGGCCTAACATCTAACAGCAGAGGGATGGATGCTAAGCAAACATATAGTTATGCCTAAGTGCAATTTCGTTCTCCTCAGATAATATGGAAGAGATTGATGCTGTTGTCAATGCAGAACTTGCCTGCCTTGAGAAATGGCTACAGGGTAACAAGCTTTCCTTGAATGTTGTCAAGACACAGGCCATGATCATAGGATCGCGGCAAAAGTTAAGAAAAATTGATACACCAACGGTACCGATTCCACATTTTCAAGTAAATGGAAATGATATCGATCTTGTGAAGGAAACTAAATATCTTGGTCTCATGATTGATGATAATCTAAAATGGGAGAGCACTGTTAAGTGTACACAGAAGAAGATCTCTAGAGCTATAGGACTATTGAAGTATGCTAAACACTATGTGCAAGAGGATACATTAAGGAATATGTATCTTAGTATTGTTCAACCTCATTTCAGTTATTGTTGCTCTGTTTGGGGATGTTGCGGGGCAACTAAATTGAAAACCTTGCAGAAATTACAGAACAGAGCTGCTAGAATTGTTACAAGTAGCCCTTTTGACACTCCAGCTGCTCCTCTATTGCAGCGGCTTGGCTGGCCGTCAATTGATAAACTGATTAATCGAGAAACATGTACAATGGTATATAAATCCTTAAATGACCTTGCACCTGAAAACCTAGGTAATATCTTCGACAGATTGTCTGATGTTCACGCCAGGGTTTTACGGAATACCAAATGCAATCTTGCTGTACCAAAAATGAAAACAGCTTATGGCCAAAAATCATTTTCGTTTCGTGGAGCCAACGCATGGAATAAACTCGACTCGGAAATGAAATGAAATTAGCCCCTTCGATTCAGTCATTCAAAACGAAACTAAAAACTTTGAATTGAGACTGCATCTTTATCTTTATTTTTCTTTGACACGTTTAGTTTTATAAGAAATCATTGTACATAGGTTTATATCTTTAAATGTTTAGGTTTATTAACTATTTTTTCTTTTCTTTTGCTGGGACAATTGGAAAGCAGTTGCTTAATTATTTAACTGAATTGTATCCCAGGGTAAATATGTTTAAAATAAAAAATAAAGTGTTACCCGCGAGAGTAATCGGTGTAGTGTTTCACTTACCTGCTGGTACCGATCCTGCGGGTATTTGGGTGAACGCCAAGCATAAATGAGACCGCATTCGTGCTTCAGCCGCTTATGTATATTAATGTTTTGTGGCTGTGAACATGGGCTGCGGTGCTTGATCCTAACTTTTGGGTATTGAGTTTCGTATGTGATGAGGAAAGGAAGGCCATGGGTGTATAGACCACTTGCCGCATGACGTCAGATGCGAATGTAAACAATCTGCGCGCGCATCCTAGTGGGCAGAAACAACGTTGAGACACAGCTGCAAAACCAGCTGAACTTTGTACTGAAGATGACATGGCATTGCAGAACCTGTCTTCATACGCTGAAAGGCTTGAATAAATGATTGGAAGCAATATTTTCTCAAGCTGACACTCACAAAGTGCCGAGTTGAAGCTGCCTGTTGTGAGAAACAGACATTATTCTTGCTTTGATCCAACTAGCAGAATGCATCCCATTTCAAACGAAGATCTTGCAGAGTTGTTTAAGATCAATAAAGATGCTGCAGTTTTCACAAACTTGCCAACCTCTGAGTTTAGCAAGGCTAAACGAGGTGATGAAAAACGTTGGACCAATGTTCAAGGAGAAGTTGCATGTGGAAGTGAAACAGATTCTTGTGATGAAAATGAAAAAGATTGCATGCCAGAGCCCTTAACATCTCTTTTTGATCCAACAGCCATTAACTTGAC
The DNA here is from genome assembly GCA_004194415.1 of Aurelia aurita. NCBI lineage: Eukaryota > Metazoa > Cnidaria > Scyphozoa > Semaeostomeae > Ulmaridae > Aurelia > Aurelia aurita. The sequence goes on along the minus strand of REGM01000544.1, from coordinate 1,942 downwards.
AAATGAAGACCTGGCTGTGCATGGAGGAAAGCTATATCAACAGTATGTATCAACAAATTTCCAGAATTCCTATGATAACCTTTTTCAAGTAACTGAAGAGCAAGCTGCATCTCCCACGTGGATGATACATAGCTGGGAGGCTAACAGCCTCTGTCTGTTATAGAGTTTCAAAACTGAAAAACAGCAAGTTTCTGGTAGACTCAATAATGCAATACAAGCCAAGTTTCACTTCAAAATACACAGAGTGCGATAAGGTCATGGAAAAGAAAGCAAAAGTAGCCTTCATATCGGAACAAAGTGAATTGCATGCAAACCTCAGTTTTTCAGAATCAGGATTAGTGGTAAATGCTGATAATCCTTTTCTTGGGGCATCTCCAGATGGATTAGTTTCTTGTTTCTGTCATGGCAGAGCTGTTCTGGAGATCAAATGTCCTTACAACTACAAAGATGGGTTTCATGGTTGGCAAGAAGATGAAAAATTCCCTCTTAGGAAAGATTTGTTCATGAAGCATGATCATCCATATTACCACCAAATGCAGCTGCAGATTGATTTATGTGATGCAGATTTTGGATATTTTTACGTATATTCACAAGCTGAAAAGGCTTATTTTGTCCTGTTGGTAAGAACATTGAATTCATGCAAAGACTGAAACCAGTTTTAAATGAAAAATTCATGAAATTCATACTCCCTGAGATAATTACAAGCAGAAGTGATGTTGAGACAGCAAACAAGAGGACTCTGACTTGTACCTGCAGAAGACCCAAGTTTGGAAGGATGATTTCCTGTCACAATAAAGATTGCAGGATAGGGGGTACCATTACCCATGTGTTAACATTACCAGAGCACCAAGAAAAAATTGGTTTTGTGAAAACTGCAAAGAGCATTGATGAAATATAGTCAAAAGAGACAAAACATTAAGATGTCTCAAGTTATTCAGTAGTTGTAACAATTTATGTTGCAATATTTTTATGTGAATAGCAGTCTGTGAAACCCATACAAGCAAGAGAAATAGCTTCAGTTATCAGAAAATATACTGTATAACATTGTTGTAAAGTTACTCAAAGGGTTCTGGCAGAAATTTGAAAATCACAAAACTTCAAATATCAAATGTTTACACCATGTTCCATATAAGGTACGGTTCCATGAAGAGGTGCAAAAACAAAGCTGGTGTGTTGATCCATATGCGCTCCACACATCCGGAACAGTACCACGCAATGAATGTTCCCACTCAACGGAAGAAGGTGAGATGGTCAGATGAAGAGATTCATCTGGTCGTGATGGAAGAGATGAGACTGAAAGCTTCCGGTCAGTTTTCAGTCAAGGAGCTGGCGAAAGGATTTCCAAGCCAAACCTTCGAGTCAATAAAGTTGTTAAAGAAAACCAAGAGATACTTGGAGGAGTTAGAGAGGTTGAGAGCCCAGGCTCAAGATCGGAGCTGCGTAAGCCCTATTGGATCGGGGGCCGGTCCGTTGTTCCTGTTGAGTCTGAGCAGGAATCCTCTCAGAGAAATGAAGTGTTATTGTCCTTTGAGGCAATAAATGCACAGATTCAGCATGAGCATATTGATAGGATAACACCCGGTCAGCCCTCGGCTGACACTGTAGAAGTCATATGGGGTGAATACGAACGTTGGATTACATCTCTGAATATTCCTGCCCCTAGGGTACACTAATAAATTTGTCCCAAGAAATAATCGGGTGTTAAGAAGACATCAATATCGGAGGATCCAGAGGCTATATTGGCAGGATCACTCCAGATCCTTGAATCTTGTGCTTTCAGGAGAATGGAGAAGTGAAGCCGAATCAGAAATCCCTTTTGACCAAATAGAACCAGCTTGGCGTGGAATAATGGAGAAAGAGTCTTGGATGATGTAAGACAGATATCACGTGGTGAGCATAGGTTCCAAATCTTTAAAAAGGTCGGTGTGCAATTCTGCGACCT